>JAVGWX010000009.1:12276666-12579166 GCA_036924085.1 Ariolimax columbianus
CTCAGCAGATAGAAAAGGCGTCACCGACATTCAATAGTTATAATAAATGCGATACCGATCAGCGACCAATCGCTAAGTGCTGCTTCACGGCTACCAAACCAGACCCGCCTCTTGGCAGACGATTAGGCTAATGTCTGGTCAGGCAATGTTAGCCAGGGTCAGGCAATGTTAGCCTGGGTCAGGCAATGTTAGCCAGGGTCGGGCAATGTTAGCCAGGGTCAGGCAAAACATACTGGTCAGACAATGTTAGCCAGGGTCAGGCAAAACACACTGATCAGACAATGTTAGCCAGGGTCGGCATTGTTAGCCATGGTCAGGCAATGTTAGCCAGGGTCAGGCAATGTTAGCCAGGATCAGACAATGTTAGCTAGGATCAGACAATGTTAGCGAGGGTCAGGCAATGTTAGCCAGGGTCGGGCAAAACATACTGATCAGACAATGTTAGCCAGGGTCAGGCGAAACACACTGATCAGACCATGTTAGTCAGGGTCAGGAGAAATATACTGGTCAAGACCCTCACCTGACCTCCTCGTTGGTCGTCATGGAAACGGGGTGTTGTCGAGGACAACAGTCTGGCTAAAAAGGTGAGGTTCGATGTGATCTCCGTAGTAGTGAGTGAGACTTAGATGAAGCCAAGCATTGCACAACCTTCTGGAGGACCCCTGTCCACTTCATCAGCACGCCAGGGATGTCAGGAAAGCTACTACATTCTGCGATAAGTTCGGTTTTTTTAGGGCGCACAAAATGGTTACCAACCCATTGTGGGCATTAGCAGCCAGCCAGCCAACCAACCAGCCAGCCAGCCAACCAACCAACCAGCCAACCAACCAGCCAGCCAACCAACCAGCCAACCAATCAGCCAGCCAGCCAGCCAACCAACCAGCCAGCCAACCAATCAGCCAGCCAGCCAACCAACCAACCAGCCAGCGGCCAGCCAGCCAACCAACCAGCCAGCCAACCAATCAGCCAGCCAGTCAGCCAGCCAGATAAAATACCTGCGACGAATGCTTGCAGTAACAAGAATGGATAGAATCAGAAACGAAGCTATTAGGAAACAAGTAGGTACAACACCAGTGCTAGGCCTCATCAAGAGACAGCAAACTAAATGGTTCGACCACGTTACACGCCAAACACAAGATAGCATCCCTCAGAAATGCTATACAGATACCTCTTCTTCTTCTTCTTCTTCTTCTTCTTCTTCTTCTTCTTCTTCTTCTTCTTCTTCTTCTTCTTCTTCTTCTTCTTCTTCATCTTCGCGTTCGGTTTCGTATGCTCATTTTAAGCCACCAGATGGGCCACCTCCATGAAGTGACACGTCAGTAGCAGGTCTTCAATGGTTCCCCATAGTTTGTCTTGTAAGTTTATCTCCTCGGGCCAGGTCATCTCACAGGAGCCTTTTTGCAGTGGACATGTTTGCAGGATGTGTTCTGGAGTCTGGGGTCCTCTCTGACATGTGCATTGTGCAGTCTGTGCTGCGTTCATTTGATGAATGTGTGCATTTAGTCTGCAGATACAATGGATACAAAGCCAAAGACCACTTACACAAAGATGGATAGCAGAAATGACAGCAGCAGTAAAGCTCCCTATGTACGAAATACAAACTAAGAAACCTATCCATAACCTGGCGACAAAAATCACAAGCAGGAGAAAAGTGAAAAGAAAGTACAAGAACGACCCTGATGAAAAATAGAAAGATCTAGACCAATGTGTTTTCCAATTAAATGCCCAGGCCTTGGTCACTACTTCACACAGGATATTTCCTACATGTACAGAAAGTCCCTGCTTCAGAACAAATCTATTTAACCCCCCCCCTCACAAAACAAAAATCTTTCACTCTGTACACAAATCTATTGAACCCCAATAAACAAATACTTCCACGATGTACATAAATCTATTTAATCCACAATAAACAAATACTTCCACGATGTACATAAATCTATTTAACCCACAATAAACAAATACTTCCACGATGTACATAAATCTATTTAATCCACAATAAACAAATACTTCCACGATGTACATAAATCTATTTAACCCACAATAAACAAATCCATCCACCCTGTACACAAATCTATTGAACCCCAATAAACAAATACGTCCACCCTGTACACAAATCTATTGAACCCCAATAAACAAATACGTCCACCATGTACAGACATCTGTTTAACCCACAAAACAAATACCTCCTCCCACCCACCCCCCGGTACCCAAAAATGCCTGCTGAAGTCGGACGTGTCGGACCAAAACGTGCAAATATCGCAGTCAAGCTGTAAACTACGAGACTACTCATTCCGTTCTCCGGATTACATCCTGCTTCTTGTAAGGCTCTTTTTCAGGGCTCGGCAGTGGGAGATTGAGAACGAACGAAGAAGAAGAAGGAAGGAACAAATGCAATGGTTTGATAGTTAGTGAATTGCTTTGTCGCCCTTTTAGCGGGGGGGGGGGGGGGGCGGGGCGGAGAGAGAAGATATAAATAGATCTTCATCTTCTTCGTCGTTCCTTATGAATGCTTTGTGTCATATTGCACTGTTTCAGATCTTCTGACAGAGTGCCTGTACACTTGACTCTAACATTGCCTCCCTTCATTTTGTACACATTATGTCGGTATATCATCACATCCTTGTGATCTTCCTCTCATCACGTGATCTTCCTTTCATCACGTGATCTTCCTCTAATTGCAGAGCGGATTTTATACATGGTAGATTTCCGGCTATTTTTACTCTTTCTGATTCATTAAGTTGGAACTTCAGTGTCGTCAAACACTCTCTGTAGTATCTCTTCTATTAAAATGATGGACGATGGATCACATCGGCAAAAGTATGGTGCCGTCGAGGCGAAAGGGGACCGCGGCATAAATCTGCAATCCGTTGGCCAGACTCCCTTTCGCTCCACTACTGTACAATATCCACGATACGTCAAAACGGGAGCTTATTACCCATTGGACCTCCATAGCCCAGAATAGAGATCACTGTAAGCGAAGTTGGAGTCCTGAGCAGTACAATCCCCGCGGAGGAGCACAAGCAATCAAGTAATTCCTTCCATCTCAAGCATATCCTTGCTCTCTGTTAGTTCATCGACCTCTTTATCGTTAATTATGTATAACGACAGTTTAACTGATTCACTTCGTACATCCGATATATCGGCTCACACAATTTCTCAGAATAATGTCTTGCTGATGATTGGACTTGAATAATTGTTACACATATAATATGTCAAGTTCATATAACAAAACCAGGTTTTTTTCCCAGTGTGTGCATGGACATGTACATCCTACAAAGTTTCACATTGCAAAAAAAAAACTTGTCTGGGGACCAAATTGTTCCGGAGTGAATGAGTTCAACTCACTAGTTAGTGTTTTAAGTTCCTTGAGCCAAAGAGGAAACTGCTATCAGTCCTGAACCAAAGCTGGAAAAGGGGTATTGTACCCCAGGCATGGAAAGACGCAGTACTTGTACCAGTACCAAAGAAAGGAAAAGACAAAACAGATCCAAATGGATACAGGCCTATCAGCCTACTGAGCTGTGTCGGCAAACTGTGGAACGTATGATAAAATCCAGACTGATGTGGCATCTGGAAGAAAAACGCATACTAATTCCACAGCAAGCAGGCTTTATGCAGCACAGATCCACTGAGGATCAGGTCATACTCATTTCCCAGGAAATTGAAGATGCCTACCAGGAGCAAAAACACACAGTAGCGGTTTGGGTAGACCTGGAAAAGGCATTTGACAAAGTCTGGAAAGAGGGACTTAGAGTCAAGCTAAGAAGAAGTAAAGTTTGTGGGAAAATGTACAAGTGGATCAACCACTACCTCAAACAAAGAACGGCCAGAGTCCAAGTACAAGGGCAGATGAGCAAAAAGATGACACTTGAGCAGGGAGTACCCAAAGGGGGAGTACTGTCACCCACACTCTTCCTGGTGTAGGTGTATATAAATAATATAACAGAGAATATACCAAGAAGAGTCCATAGCTCAATGTTTGCAGACGATCTGGCTATGTGGACCTCTGAAAAGAATCTCACCATAGCAAGAAATCGGATGCAGACGGCCCTAACATCGCTGGAAGAGTGGGCAAACTCATGGCTGGTCAAAATAAACGAGGAGAAAACCACGTGCACAATATTCTCGCTTTCAAATAAACCCCAAAAACACCAAAATAAGTCTTAACGGCAAATACCTGCAGCCAAACGACAACCCAAACTACCTGGGAGTCACATTTGATCGGTGCATGACTTGGAAAAGTCAGATCGAGAGAAACCGAATGAGAGCCCGAGAAAGAATGGCAATCATGAGGAGACTTGCTGACACAAGTTGGGGAGCAGACGAAAGTATACTAAAGAAACTGTACACTGGAAGAGTGAGACCAGTTCTCGAGTATGGCATTGCGGCATGGACAACAGCAGCAAAGGCGAACTTCGATAAAATTAGCAATCTCCAAAACCAAGCCATGAGAGTTTAAACAGGAGGCATGAAGTCAGCGCCAATTGTAGAACTTGAAAATATTACAAAGCTGCAACCCATGACCGATAGAAGAGATTGCAGAGCCCAGCTGCAGTCAGAGAAACTCAGAAGACTGACTGACCATCCAATGCACCAGAGACTAAACAATTTCGGAAATGGGAAACTAAAGCGAAGAAACTTTGCAGAAATAGCCAAAGCAAAGATGTACGAAAACCCTATGAACGCCCTAACACCAAAGCCCATCCCTATTGTACGAAAACCTACCTGGAGGCAGGATATATTTCCAGAGGTGGTAGAAAATATACCAGGTATTGGAAAAAAAAACTGCCAGACTGAAAAAAAAAGAAGAGATACTATACCCTGAGCTACATATCGAAAAACTACCCAAGCATGGAATGGACCCATGCATACACCGACGGTTCTGTAACAAACACAACACAGAACGGAGGGGCAGGAGCATTCCTGAGCCTACCAAATGGCAGAAAAATAACACTGTCATTCGCTACTGGAAAATACACAAGCAATTTCAGAGCAGAGGCAGAGGCACTGAGGGCGGCAGTGGAAGAAATGGTGACAGGTAAAAGTAATGAAAGCCATATAGTACTGCTTACAGATGCCTTGGCCGTAGTCACAGCACTAAAAAGCCAGAAAAATACTGAACTTAATGATTTAAGAGCAGTACTCTGTCAACTATGCCAGCAGTACGCACCAAAAAGGGTAGTGGTACAGTGGGTTCCATCCCACTGTAACATCCAAGGCAACGAAGAGGCAGACAGACTGGCAAAAAAAAGGTGCAAGACTACCACAACCAGATACTAGTGTGACGTACGAAGAGTCAAAAAAGCTTATTAGAGCTAGATACATGACCAAATGGGAAACAGAACATACTGGCTACACAAAAAACGATTCTTATTACCAGTTGAACAGAAGAGAGCAGGTCGTGGTCTTCAGACTTCACACTGGCCACAATAGACTGAGGTACCACTTACTCAACAAATTGAAGATAGGTGACACTGACGAATGCCCGCGTGGTACCGGGAAAATGACCGCTGAACATTTGCTGCAAAACTGCCCGACATACGAGGGTCAGAGAGAGCAGATGTGGCCATCACCAGTGGAACTGCAAGACAAGCTCTATGGCAGTGTCGACAGCCTCAGGATGATCGCTGCTTTTTTCGAAAAAATAATGGTTACTGTCTGACTGCGTACGAAGAAGAAGAAGAAGAAGTTCATTGAGCGCCTCGCCTTTCTTTCCTTGTCTTTATGAATCTTCTCTTTTACTATATCTGTCCATTATGTGTTGTTAATTGTCCTTTTGAATCTTTCTCCTCGATTCTGTTGCGTTGTTCCTAAATTTAGTAATATTACGTTCTACACCAATTTATTTTAGATTTTTACTTTCTTCTTACAGTTTAAATGTTTTTTTTTCTGGGATATAACTGTGTTTTTTATACGTTTGATTGATACCCTCTTATTTGCAGATAAGATAAAAACATATCTTGCCTACTGCAAGTTTATTGAGTGTCATGTCTTCCAACATTTTTCATGTCCAGACAAAATAACTGACACTCACATGGCAAGACAAAATTACTGACACTCACATGGCCAGACAAAATAACTGACACTCACATGTCCAGACAAAAATAACTGACACTCACATGTCCAGACAAAATAACTAACACTCACATGTCCAGACAAAATAACTGACACTCACATGTCCATACAAAATAACTGACACTCACATGTCCAGACAAAACAACTGATACTCACATGTCAGACAAAATAACTGACACTCACATGTCCAGATAAAATAACTGACACTCACATGTCCAGACAAAACAACTGACACTCACATGTCCAGACAAAATAACTGATACTCAACTGTCCGGACAAAATAACTGACACAAACATGTCCAGACAAAATAACTGACACTAACATGTTCAGATAAAATAACTGACACTCACATGTCCAGACAAAACAACTGACAGTCACATATCCAGACAAAACAACTGACACTCACATATCCAGATAAAATAACTGACACTCACATTTCCAGACAAAACAACTGACACTCACATGTCCAGATAAAATAACTGACACTCACCTTTTCCGGACAAAATAACTGACACTAACATGCCCAGACAAAATAACTGACACTAACTTGTCCAAATAAAATAACTGACACTCACATGTCCAGACAAAACAACTGACAATCACGTGTTTAGACAAAACAACTGACACTCACATGTCAGACAAAATAACTGACATTCACATGTCCAGACAAAATAACTGACACTCACATCTCCAGACAAAATAACTGACACTCACATATCCAGATTAAATAACTGACACTCACATGTCCAGACAAAACAACTGACACTCACATGTCCAGACAAAACTACTGACACTCACATGTCAAAATAAATAATTGACACTCACATGTGCAGACAAAATAACTGACACTCACATGTCCAGACAAAATAACTGACACTCACATGTCCAGACAAAATAACTGACACTCGCATTTCAGACAAAACAACTGACAGTCACATGTCCAGACAAAACAACTGACACTCACATGTCCAGACAAAAAAACTGACACTAACCTTTTCCGGACAAAATAACTGACACTAACATGTCCAGACAAAATAACTGACACTAACATGTCCAGATAAAATAACTGACACTCACATGTCCAGACAAAACAACTGACAATCACGTGTTTAGACAAAACAACTGACACTCACATGTCCAGACAAAATAACTGACATTCACATGTCCAGACAAAATAACTGACATTCACATCTCCAGACAAAATAACTGATACTCACATGTCCAGACAAAATAACTGACACTCACATATCCAGATTAAATAACTGACACTCACATGTCCAGACAAAACAACTGACACTCACATGTCCAGACAAAATAACTGACACTCACATGGCCAGATAAAATAACTGACACTCACATGTCCAGACAAAATAACTGACACTCACATGTCCAGACAAAATAACTGACACTCAGATATCAAAATAAAATAACTGAAACTCACATGTCCAGACAAAATAACTGACACTCAGATGTCCAGACAAAATAACTGATACTCAAATATTCAGACAAAATATCTGACACTCACATGTCTAGACAAAATTACAGACAGTCACCTGTCCGGACAAAATAACTGATACTAACATGTCCAGACAAAATAACTGACACTCACATGTCCAGACAAAATAACTGACACTCACATATCCAGATTAAATAACTGACACTCACATGTCCAGACAAAACAACTGACACTCACATGTCCAGACAAAATAACTGACACTCACATGGCCAGATAAAATAACTGACACTCACATGTCCAGACAAAATAACTGACACTCACATGTCCAGACAAAATAACTGACACTCAGATATCCAAATAAAATAACTGAAACTCACATGTCCAGACAAAATAACTGACACTCAGATGTCCAGACAAAATAACTGATACTCAAATATTCAGACAAAATATCTGACACTCACATGTCTAGACAAAATTACAGACAGTCACCTGTCCGGACAAAATAACTGATACTAACATGTCCAGACAAAATAACTTACACTAACATGTTCAGATAAAATAACTGACACTCACATGTCCAGACAAATCAACTGACACTCATATGTCCAGACAAAAAAACTGACACTAACCTTTTCCGGACAAAATAACTGACACTAACATGTCCAGACAAAATAACTGACACTAACATGTCCAGATAAAATAACTGACACTCACATGTCCAGACAAAACAACTGACAATCACGTGTTTAGACAAAACAACTGACATTCACATGTCCAGACAAAATAACTGACATTCAAATGTCCAGACAAAATAACTGACATTCACATCTCCAGACAAAATAACTGATACTCACATGTCCAGACAAAATAACTGACACTCACATATCCAGATTAAATAACTGACACTCACATGTCCAGACAAAAGAACTGACACTCACATGTCCAGACAAAATAACTGACACTCACATGGCCAGATAAAATAACTGACACTCACATGTCCAGACAAAATAACTGACACTCACATGTCCAGACAAAATAACTGACACTCAGATATCAAAATAAAATAACTGAAACTCACATGTCCAGACAAAATAACTGACACTCAGATGTCCAGACAAAATAACTGATACTCAAATATTCAGACAAAATATCTGACACTCACATGTCTAGACAAAATTACAGACAGTCACCTGTCCGGACAAAATAACTGATACTAACATGTCCAGACAAAATAACTGACACTCACATGTCCAGACAAAATAACTGACACTCACATATCCAGATTAAATAACTGACACTCACATGTCCAGACAAAACAACTGACACTCACATGTCCAGACAAAATAACTGACACTCACATGGCCAGATAAAATAACTGACACTCACATGTCCAGACAAAATAACTGACACTCACATGTCCAGACAAAATAACTGACACTCAGATATCCAAATAAAATAACTGAAACTCACATGTCCAGACAAAATAACTGACACTCAGATGTCCAGACAAAATAACTGATACTCAAATATTCAGACAAAATATCTGACACTCACATGTCTAGACAAAATTACAGACAGTCACCTGTCCGGACAAAATAACTGATACTAACATGTCCAGACAAAATAACTTACACTAACATGTTCAGATAAAATATCTGACACTCACATGTCCAGACAAATCAACTGACACTCATATGTCCAGACAAAACAACTGACACTCACATGTCCAGACAAATTAACTGACACTCACATATCCAGATAAAATAACTGACACTCACATTTCCAGACAAAACAACTGACACTCACATGTCCAGACAAAATAACTGACACTCACCTTTTCCGGACAAAATAACTGACACTAACATGTCCAGACAATATAACTGACACTAACATGTCCAGATAAAATAACTGACACTCACATGTCCAGACAAAACAACTGACACTCACGTCTTTAGACAAAACAACTGACACTCACATGTCCAGACAAAATAACTGACACTCACATGGCCAGATAAAATAACGGACACTCACATGTCTAGACAAAATAACTGACACTCACATGTCCAGACAAAATAACTGACACTCACAATGTTCAGAAAAAATAACTGACACTCACATGTCCAGACAAAATAACTGACATTCACATGTTTAGACAAAATATCTGACACTCACATGTCCAGACAAAATTACTGACACTCACATATCCAGGTAAAATAACTGACATTCACATGTCCAGACAAAATAACTGACACTCACATGCCGACAACCCTCCCTTAAATGCTGTAGATGTAGAAGGGGTTTCCGTGCCAGAAATAGACTCACCGGTGAGATGCAACACAACATGTCTGTCTGCCCTTATCATCTTCGTTTGCGATGTACGGCTATTAATTAGCACCTCAAATGTATTACTCTATTTTACACTGGCTTCGTGTGGTATGCCCCGACGTCACAGCGTATTTGTCTTGCATTGTTCAACAGTTTTTTTCAAGTCTTATTTTGATGTCTGCGACTAGTAGTTTTTGATCTATTTTCTACAAACCCATAAAAAATGAAAACACTTCTATAAATAATTGTTATCATCAATTTGCCCGACCTACTTGGTCAGACAATAACACTTCTGTTGATAAATGCCAGCATATAATTCCCCAGACTGTGGTAGACGCGTGGTGCTCATTCAGCCATATTTGTTCACGCAATATCCGGTCTATTTGTCGTGGCTTATTGAATAGCCGGGTATATCTCAGGTAATGGTACACTACTCGTAAAAGATTACATACACGAGACGTTCATAGCCGGACCGAAGCTCGATGTGTCTGGGCTGAGCTTTTGTTTTCGGAAAATATTTTAGTCTTTCAGTTGGGTGGAGATTGCTCGGGGTATAGTTTATTAAGCTACGATCATAAACATCGGTGGAATGGGTTCGTATCCATCTGAGTGGATCGACAAATAGAAACTATATAGATCGCCTGTCAGACAATCAGATCGGATAAATCAAGGGTCTTCAAGTTTTAAAAGTCCAGAGCCTTATTGCCAGTTTTGGGAGGCTTTGAGATGAGACTTTAAATAGAAATGTGGATCGCACCATTAATCATATTATTATCATGATTAGACGGTTAACAGCATATTTTTAACCTTAATCTTAGTTGACCTGTACAGATACAGGGGCAGATGCCTCTGTCCAGGTCTCAACTCTGACGTGAGTTAGATGTATCCGGGAAAAGGATTTTCTGCTTAGCGGGATAGGCACGAGCAGCTTATTACTCCGCTGCTTAAGGACAAGTACCGCGGAGGGTGGTTAACAAATGTACGTACGAGTCTTTCTTAATTGACTCAAACACTAGAGCAAAGTAGACCCGCATCCTGTTAGGCGCCATATACGCTGCTCGTAACAAACGTCCTAAAAGAAATAGATCGAAGCTGCAGTGATGCTGAAGATTAACACTTGCTATAAAACATAAGATAATGGCCCAGTGACCGTAGCAGACAGACAGACGGACAGATGGAGGGAAGATATACATACAGTCAGACAGACATATACACGGAAAATATGCATACGGTGATACCGACAGACAGACATTTAGATGGAGGATATGCAAAGTATCAGATAGACAGATAGGCATACATACGATCAGACATACAGACAGACACATAGATGGAATGTATGCATACATTCAGGCAGACAGGCAGATAGACGGAAGATATATATACGGTAAGACATACAGACAGACACATAGATGGAATGTATGCATGCATTCAGGCAGACAGTCAGATAGACGGAAGATATATATACTGTAAGACATACAGACACATAGATGGAATGTATGCATACATTCAGGCAGACAGACAGATTTATTCTTGGATTCTAGCACTCTTCGGACGAAGTGCTTTTTGGCTTATCGCAAAAGTTCAGTCTGCCATTTCTGATTGATATACCAATAAAAAGCCATTTTAGGTTGAAATGAGAGTACCTTGCTAAGAAATATTTAACACAGGACAAACAACAACAACAACAACAACAACAACAACAACACATATATATTGGATTTATGTCCCTATGCGAACAGCTACATAAAAGATATGGGAGGAAATCTGTCCTGCCTCTGTTATGGCCATTGTTTTTAATGTAGCTGTTCTCAGTCCCTTATCTTTCATGTCACTTGTGTCGTTTTCTTTTATCTCGTTCATTGTTCTTTATCATTCCCGTCTTTCACTCCATTCTGTCACACATAGACTATCAGAACTGCGTATGGTTCTATCTTCTATTTCTGTCTGTCTCTGTGTCTCTCTCTCTTTCTCTTTTTCTGGCAATCATTTTTAATTTGTTCACACATACGCATGTACGGTTAACTTTATCCCATACCAGACAATGCAATAGGGGATGACATGTTAGAGAGTTCTTTGTACTAGGTTTCAGCTTTTTTTTATGATGTGGGATGGCCTGTTCTCTTCATCGATGAATTATCATCCCTAGCATCAAGCCATGAACCAAATTACAGATGGGTTGACTGCAGCGTGTTGATTTTAGCGTGTCCATGACGGAAATATTCTTTTATTGTGGTTTCCTAAGGCGTAATGTGCTTCGCACCGAACTTCCATTTTGGGGATCAGACTTCAGCAATATTTAAATCTGACCACAAGCAAGTTTGGAGATTTTGAGCTTCACCACGCCGTGTTCTAACCGGATTCGAACCCGATTCATTTGTAATGAAACACGAAAGCTTTACTAGACGTCTATGTGAATCTCAAGCACCGCACGGACAGAAAAGGACATTACAAGCATAACATGAAACAACTTCCGTCTCCAGACAGGAAGTCACTCGTGTTATTAAAAACGTGGAGGTCTCTAAGAAAATATTGTCCGTCTCGCTGATTGACTTCCACAGATAGTCGACGTGAAGGCGTGTTTGCTTTTTTTCCAGAGCCAGTAACTTCATTTGACATCAATCTATATTGACTAACTATCGGAGACTCTCTCTTGGGAGGTTGTAAGATAGTGCTCACGGTTTGTGTCCATCTTTGCTGCAAAATGTGAATTGATTTTTTTCTTCTTCTTCCTCTTCTTCTTCTTCTTCTTCTTCTTCTTCTTCTTCTTCTTCTTCTTCTTCTCTGCTATTTCTTCTTCTTCTTCTTCTTCTTCTTCTTCTTCTTCTTCTTCTTCTTCTCTGCTATTTCTTCTTCTTCTTCTTCTTCTTCTTCTTCTTCTTCTTCTTCTTCTCTGCTATTTCTTCTTCTTCTTCTTCCTCTTCTTCTTCTTCTTCTTCTTCTTCTTCTTCTTCTTCTTCTTCTTCTTCTATTTCTTCTTCTGCAACTATTTCGTTTTTACAATCTTCACCATCCTCATCTTGTTATTATTCTTCCTCTATTGCAACAACGTCGTTTCCTTTTTTCTTCTTCTTCTCCTCCTTATCTTCTTTTTCAATTTCTTCTATTTCTTGTTCTTCTTCTTTTTCTCTTTGTTCTTCTTCTTCTGCAACTACTTATTTTCTCATCATTATCATCCACATCTAATTCTTCTAGTTATTGTTCTTCTTCTTTTTCTTCCTCTTCCCCTTCTACTGCATCTACTTTCTTTTCTTTTTCATCGTCTTCCTCTTGTTCATCCTCTTCTGTTTGGGGTTGTTGTTGTTCCTTTTCTTCTCCTACTTTCTCTTCTTCTTCTTTTTCGTCTTCTTTTTCATCTTCTTCTTCGCCTTCATCGTCATATTCTACTTTGTCTTATAATTCTACTTCTTTATCTTTTTCTTTATTATCTTCTTCATCGTATTTCACTTCTCTTACATTATCTAATTGTTATTGCAAACTCTTCAACCTAATTCATCATTTTGTACGTAATCGTCTTCTTTTTAATCTTGTTCATCTATATTTTTTTTCTTTTCTAACACCATTTTTTATTATTTTTGTATTCGTTTACTGCTTCTTATAATTCTCCTTGTACAGCTGCTACATCTTCTTCCATTTCTACAGAGTTTGCGTTTTATTCTTATACTTCTTCTACGTTTTCCTTAGCATATTTATCATGAAAATTCAGCAGCAACAACACAATTTGCATAATTATAAAACATTCAAGACTTTCCACTTTTCTTACTGAGGTCACCTAACCTCCCATCACATTACCTCACCTTACCTTACCTCACCTCAAATCAACTCATCTCACCTCATTTAATGTACTCATACCTCACCTCACCTCGTTTAATCTCTTCACACCTCACCTCACCTCATGTCACCACACCTCACCTCATTTAATCTTGCCATACCTCACCTCACCTAATTCCATCTTACACCCCCTCACTTCACTTCATTTCATCTCCTCATATCTCACCTCACCTTACCTCACGTCGTTTCATCTTCTTATACCTCACCTGAATTCACCTCGTCTCATCTCACTCCATCTCCTTATAGCTTATCTAACCTCATCTCACTTCATGTCATCTCCTCATACCTCACCTCACCTCGTCTCACGTTCCACTGTGAAAGCGGGGGAGGGTGGGGGCGTTTAGAAAGGAGATATAGGAGATTGGGAGGGGGGGGGGTATACGGTACTGCGCCTGAAATATTGGGCGCCAGAGCAACAGTTCTAGGTGGGATGAACACGTGACGCCGTGACCTGATTTAGGGTGTCTGGGCCTCAATGTTAGGTGGTCTGGGCCTCAATGTTAGGTGGTTTGGGCCTCAATGTTAGGTGGTTTGAGTCTCTATGTTAGGTGGTTTAGGCCTCAATGTTCGGTGGTTTGTGCCTCAATGTTAGGTAATTTGGGCCTCAATCTTAGGTGATTTGGGCCCCAGTATTAGGTGGTTTGGGCCTCAATGTTAGGTGGCTTGGGCCTCAATGTTAGGTGGTTTGGGCCTCAATGTTAGGTGGTTTGGGCCTCAATGTTAGGTGGTTTGGGCCTCAATGTTAGGTGGTTTGGGCCTCAATCTTAGGTGGTTTGGGCCTCAATGTTAGGTGGTTTGGGCCTCAATGTTAGGTGGTTTGGGCCTCAATGTTAGGTGGTTTGGGCCCCAGTATTAGGTGGTTTGGGCCTCAATGTTTTTCGTAGGTTTGGGCCTCAATGTTAGGTGGTTTGGGCCCCAGTTTTAGGTGGTTTGGGCCTCAATGTTAGGTGCTTTGGGCCTCAATGTTAGGTGGTTTGGGCCTCAATGTTAGGTGGTTTGGGCCTCAATGTTAGGTGGTTTGGGCCTCAATGTTAGGTGGTTTGGGCCTCAATCTTAGGTGGTTTGGGCCTCAATGTTAGATGGTTTGGGCCTCAATGTTAGGTGGTTTGGGCCTCAATGTTAGGTGGTTTGGGCCCCAGTATTAGGTGGTTTGGGCCTCAATGTTAGGGGGTTTAGGCCTCAATGTTATGTGGTTTGGGCCTCAATGTTAGGTGGTTTGGGCCCCGGTATTAGGTGGTTTGGGTTTCAATGTTAGGTGGTTTGGGCCCCAGTATTAGGTGGTCTGGGCCTCAATGCTCGGTGGTTTGGGTCTCAATGTTAGGTTGTTTGGGCCTCTATGGTTGATGGTTTGGATCTGAATGTTAGATGGCCTAAGGCCTTAAGGTTTGGCTGCTTGGACTTTAAGGTTACAGGACAAACGACTCAGACTAAGTTACCCAGCAGCCACATTTCCGTCTCACTCCATGTGGACCTAAATATCCTTCATCAAAGAAGAAACATAAGTGCACTGAATCTTGAACTACCGTTGTTCAAGACTAGTAAATAATGGTTGTGGTTGTGGATGGCATACTCGTTATGTAAAACAAAGCGCTGCAGAAGCAACCAACACACGAGCATTTCGATTCTTTGGTGCAAGTTTTGCGCTAGAAGGGTCAGTTGTAGCTGTGGCTACCATGCTCCAATTTTATAGAAATAATATATAATAAAGGGGATGATAAAAGGGGGGGGGGGGGAATGTAGTTGTTATTGGATGAAGTTACTTGTGCTGAGGTTAACTCCACGTTTCTATAGTAAAAGGTTGTTATTGTTGCTTAGATGTTTGCCTCACTAGTTTCTACTGGCGGAGGCGCGCCCTTTTCCACCCCAGACCGTAGTCCATTGGGCGATATCAGGACGCATAAACCAGTGCTTGGATGCATGTGTGCGTCTGTATGTACCTATGCTAGGTTTGTGCGCCCTCAGAAGCTAGCCCAACCAAAGTGCAATGGAAGGGCCTCACCAAGAGGGCGCGTGTGAAAGTTGTGCAAGGGTGTGACTGTAGGATAGAGTCAAATGAAACAGGGGGAGGTAAGAGAAGAGAGAGAAGAGTTGCCCACAGGGTGAAACCTCTTCTACTATTAAAAGGTTACAGTTTAAATAGCTTATGGCTGTGAAGCATGGACGATTACCAAAACTTCTAGACAAAGAATCGAATCCTTCGAGTCAAAATGTTACAGAAAGATCCTCAGAATACACTGGACAGAGAAAAGAACAAATGTAGACATTCGGTAAGAGTTGAGCATAGAGGAGAACTGGTTTATCAATTCCATTTTGGCTAGAAAATGCAAATACTTTGGTCACATCAAGAGACACAACGGTCTTGAGAGGACGGTGATGGAAGGTATGGTGCCAGGCAAAAGAGGAAGGGGTAGACCAAGAAGACGATGGCACCAAGATATCCAGGAGTGCCTGAGTATGACAGTGGCGGAAGCTGGTGTTTTGGCAAGGGAACGAGTTTCTTTCAGACAGACTGTGATGGGAGCGACGTTCTACAAAGGACATGCTACATGAGAGTTTAAATAATAATCAGCAATGGCCTTCTGAAGACATTGTGGCAAAGGTCAAAAGACGGAAACTCGCTTGGTACGGCCACATATCAAGATCTGTTGTTGTTGCTTAGATGTTTGCCTCACTAGTTTCTACTGGCGGAGGCGCGCCATTTTCCACCCCTGACCGTAGTCCATTGGGCGATATCAGGACGCATAAGCCAGTGCTTGGATGCGTATCTGTATGTACATAATCTAGTGTTTTCCGTGTTGCAGGAGTGTTGTCATGTCATTTGGTGGTTCTCTCTTTGATCCTTCATGTGAGTGACAGATGGTTGGCAAATCCTATTTCCTTAACAAATTTTTTTATTTAAAATTTTTTTTTCCAGATTCGGAGGTTCTGTCTTACGTTCGATTTCCAGTGATTGTTGAGCCAAAAAGAGGGAATTGGTATATTTATTTTAAATAATCGCATCTCACGTTTTTTTTTTGTTTTTTCCCCAATCATCATCATCATATATTTGCAAAAAATAGTGAAGATGCAATGAGATGATATGTGTAAAGGTGATCTATGGAATGGGATGATATGTGTAAAGGTGATCTATGGAATGGGATGATATGTGTAAAGGTGATCTATGGAATGGGATGATATGTGTAAAGGTGATCTATGGAATGGGATGATATGTGTAAAGGTGATCTATGGAATGGGATGATATGTGTAAAGGTGATCTATGGAATGGGATGATATGTGTAAAGGTGATCTATGGAATGGGATGATATGTGTAAAGGTGATCTATGGAATGGGATGATATGTGTAAAGGTGATATATGGAATGGGATGATATGTGTAAAGGTGATATATGGAATGGGATGATATGTGTAAAGGTGATCTATGGAATGGGATGATATGTGTAAAGGTGATCTATGGAATGGGATGATTATGAAGATGCCAAAAATATATAGAAAGGAAAGTAATTAAAATGAAGTATCGGATAAGTAAAAGAAATGATTCTTGGCTTGGCTTGAGGATCATCGATTTGTCGTCTCGTGATCTGCTAGGTGTATTTCTTGCAAATACGATCCTGCACAGAAAGGTGCAAGGCGGACGATAAAGAGGTCGTCCCAAAAGAAGAGGTGGTAGGGCAACATAAAAGAATGGACCATCTCCGACCAGCGACTGCTGGCAGAGAATGATGGCGTGGGCTTGTGGTAGGATCTTCATGTGTGCATCAACGACCTCGCCGGTGACTGGAAGACTTGACTTGAGGCTACAGTGTCTTTTTTATATCCCTTAGTGAACTTGAGAAGGTGGCTCAATACATCATGGCTGTAGTGGAATGCAAGACTCCCTCAGTAAGCTCACCATTATGGGGTTTGCAGTATCGATCCCCACCTCGTTGAACAGACTGCTGTGACACAGCCTATTTCGAAGAGCACGAACATGGACGTGATGTGGAGTCTTGATCAGAATGTTTCACCCTTATTATTAATGGTCCCCAGAACAAAATATGAAATATATAACTGCAACAAAATATACAACAGTTTTTAGATAAAACCACAAATGAAAGAAACACGAGAATGAATATAATAATTTATTCTGTCAGGAAGGAAAAACAAACAAACAAAAGTTATATAATTTATCGCACTGCATAACTTTGACATAAGTTCCAAGTTGGTACAATTGTAGAATTACAAAAGGAGAAAAAGGGAACAAACAGCCATACAAATCATACGAAACTAGATCATTAGTGGCAACTGTGTAAACACCGACTAGAGGAACAGACGTAGAGTATGTGAGTATCGGTCATGAATACGAGTCAATCAGTGGATCTGCGAAGTTAAGTCAGTAGGTAGGTCACAAAATGTAGTTGGTAGTTTCTAAAGATGTCATTAGGTGGTAGATACATCCAATATAAGGATTGGAGTAGATAACAGACGTTAGATGTCGCATGCATGTGCGCAGCACACATATAAAATGGCGCCTGTACTTAGGAGTGTAGAATCAAAGATCAGCGTGCTCTTGTGTGTATTTTGTTTTGTTTTTGCAAAAGGCCTTTTTGCAAAGGATATAAGAAAATACTTTCTGTGATATTCTGTTGATGCTTACGGATGCAATTAAAAGACCACTTCAAGTAATGTACGCACCTTCCACGCGCCAAAGGTAAGACCCTTCATTTCGTATCAATCACACGGTACATCTGATAAAAATGTATGGCTCTGTAACTTGCGCTTAAATAAATTTAAGTGATAAAAATGTGCGCTGTCTTTAGCCTCACTCTCTCTTCCTGAGCTATCCTGACGCAGTGACAAGACGACAGGAGCCAGATTTTACCTCAGGGTTTACTCCCGAAGCCTTTCCTCTTTCACAGGTATCCCCCCAGGCAGCAGGGATATGAACACGTACTGGCCTGTTGACTAGATGAGTACTGCCTCATCACGACAATGTCTCCATTAACCCGGGATAGAATAGACCAACTAGAATGGCACCTTTTCGAACATCCAGCTTACAGCCTCGACTTAGCCATGTGCGACTTGCACCTGTTTGGTGAACTAATAACCCACCTTGGAGGGAGTCGTTTCACGAATGACGAAAATATTCAACGTAAAATGCACATGTGACTGTTACAGCAGACCAACGACATCTGTGCTGCAGATTTTGTTGGTGCACTGATAAAGCGATCGGATAAGTGTATCAATGTTGGGGGACATTATGTGGGGAAATAAGGGACAATGTCGGTGAAATAATAGATGGTTTTCAATTTGGTCGTATCTCATTTAGATTTGTGACATATTTACTGACTAACTCTCATATTACCGGGAAAGGTTTGTATGTACTTTAAATTTGTATTGTCTAATCTCGTATGTCACCGTCTAATCTCGTATGTCAACGTCTAATCTCGTATGTAAACGTCTAATCTCATATCTCAACGTCTAGGGGACGGCGTGTCCTAGTGGTTAAGTGACACGGCTCGCAACCAGAAGGTGCTGGGTTCGATCCCCATCACAGCACCGGCCGTTATCCCGGGGAAGCAAACCCTTAGAAAATGCAGGAGGATGCACTGGGCCGACAGGCGCAAAATAAAAACGCAGCGCAACGCACACCGCCTTGGGGATTAGAGAAATAAGGCGAACGCAAAAAAAAATAAAAAAATATCTCAACGTCTAATCTCGTATGTGAACGTCTAATCTCGTATATCATCGTCCAATCTCGTCTATCATCATCTGATCTCCTTTCTCATCTAAATCTCGTCCGTCATCGTCCAATCTCGTCTTTCATCGTCTGATCTCCTTTCTCATCTAAATCTCGTCCGTCATCGTCTAATCTCGTCTTTCTTTATCTAACGTCCTGTCATCATCTGATCATGCTTGTCCTATCTTATCTCATATTTCATCGCATCTTTTCTCCTTATCCATCGTCTGTTATTCGACCCTCACTTTAGTTGTCGTCTGCTGCCTCTTGCTCCACTTATTTTCTACTTTTCTTCTTTTATCCCTGTTTCTTCTTCTCCTAATTATCAGTTTTTATCGTCTTATCTTCGGGTTTAGAAGGATAAATCTATTCCATTCTAATATTGCAACTTCTATACAGACGTGAAAATAATTGCTCTTAAATCCGCAATATCAATGCTGTTTATATTTTGCGTTATTACTCTTAATTAGAGGAAAGCGTGGCCGAATGGTTTCGAGGCCTGCCTGCCAACAAGGAGGGTAGCGGTTCGAACCCCCGGTATGGCATATGTTGTTTTTCTTTTTGGTGAAATAAACAAACATAGCCAGCACACGGCGTGGCGATAGCAGTGGCGAAGCGGCCTGTAGTCCTCAGCCTTAAAAACCCCTCGACTACCCCAGCAATGGGAAAAATGTCGTATGACAGTTAAAAAAATTAATTTATAATAGATGTTTTCTCTTTCGATTCAGTATATCTCCTGAGTTTAAAATCATAAAATTTCAGGATAGAAACGTAGAGAATGTCTCAATGTACAGCAAAGTTATTCATTAATCTAGTTAATCTTGTCAAAATCAGCAATGTACACAGACACGCTAACATTGTACATACTATTTCATGAGTTTCACGCCCTGATGGCAAACTCTTATCAAAAGATATCTCCATGGCGTACTTCATGTCAAATGAAAGTATTAAGATCAAGATGCCGAGCAGTGCATCAGCTGTAGTGGTCAGCGATCCATAGCTGACTAATAGGGTCAGGGTCAGCGACCCATAGCTGACTACTAGAGTCAGGGCCAGCGACCCATAGCTGACTATTAGGGTCAGGGTCAGCGACCCATAGCTGACTGCTAGGGTCAGGGTCAGCGACCCATAGCTGACTGCTAGGGTCAGGGTCAGCGACCCATAGCTGACTGCTAGGGTCAGGTTCAGCGAACCATAGCTGACTGCTAGGGTCAGGGTCAGCGAACCATAGCTGACTACTAGGGTCAGGGCCAGCGAACCAGAGCTGCCAAGACATGTCTACACCTCTACACGGTGATCTGGATAACAGGCTGCAACAGAGCAGACTGGTAAAGAGAAGGGATCGAAGAGGGAAGGCTAACTCGGTACTCAAAACGTGCGTGCTGAAGTCGGATGTGTTATAAAGAAAGGTGTAAATATCGAAGCCAATCTGTGTAAACTACGACACAACGCATTCCGTTGTCTGGACTACATTCTGCTAATTGAAAAGCAATTTTCTGGGCTTGGTAGTGGGACATTGAGAACGAACCAAGACAAGTTTTGTCAAGATCTGTATCCTGTATTTCGACACGTCAAGGCAGATCAGCCAGTGATAGTCCCTGCCATAGATCGTACATTCATATGTGTATTCTTTGAAACTGCGAACTTCCTAGCAGACAATATGGTCTGAAAGAGATCACTGATCCAGTGTGGTATTAATCACGATGACATGAAAAGAATCGCCACCAATCGCACAGACTGGCGAAACACTATTACTGAGGGTATTCAGAGACATGAGGCATCAAGAATAGATGAGGCCACCCAGAGACATGAGGCGTCAAGAATAGATGAGACCATCCAGAGACATGAGGCGTCAAGAATAGATGAAGCCATCCAGAGACATGATGCATCAAGAATAGATGAGACCATCCAGAGACATGAGGCGTCAAGAATAGATGAGACCATCCAGAGACATGAGGCATCAAAAATAGATGAGACCATCCAGAGACATGAGGCGTCAAAAATAGATGAGACCATCCAGAGACATGATGCATCAAGAATAGATGAGACCATCCAGAGACATGAGGCGTCAAGAATAGATGAGGCCATCCAGAGACATGAGGCGTCAAAAATAGATGAGACCATCCAGAGACATGAGGCATCAAGAATAGATGAGGCCATCCAGAGACATGAGGCATCAAGAATAGATGAAGCCATCCAGAGACATGAGGCATCAAGAATAGATGAGGCCATCCAGAGACATGAGGCATCAAGAATGGATGAGGCCATCCAGAGACATGAGACATCAAGAATAGATGAGACTATCAAGAGAGGATCGGTCCACAAGTCTGCCCGCATCAACCCTTCTTCAACACCGATGGAATGATGTGTCATTGCCCTGTACAAAGTGCAACCGACAATTCAAAGCTCAGATTTGCTTATTTAGCCATTTTCGGAACTCATTATAACAGTTTACAGTGAATGCTGACAAAGTGGTCCTCATCGATTACGATGGACGAACAACAACACCATCATGTTGAGGAGGCTGACTTGCCGGGGTATCCCCCGATCTCTTGTCTTTCTCTTTTCTCTGCAGCAAGAAGGCACAGACAGCTATTATGTCCCTTTCAACTGACTGTATCCAAACAGCTCGATCCTGAGCAATCCTTTCGTTGCTTTCGGATATGATGTCGCATGACTTCCTTTCTCTCTTGCATACCTTCTTGAGGTTTGAGACATGTTTACCGCAAAGAAGATGAAAGGCTGGCAAAGAATATTCTCTACGGGCAACTGTCCATTGGAGATAGAAGAATCGGCCGTCCAATACTGCTATTCAAGGACGCATGCAAATGGAGATAGGTAACAATAAATACAGAGTTAAGTAAACAATAAATACAGAGTTAAGTAAACAATAAATACAGAATTAAGTAAACAATAAATACAGAGTTAAGTAAACAATAAATACAGAATTAAGTAAACAATAAATACAGAATTAAGTAAGTAAACAATAAATACAGAATTAAGTAAACAATAAATACAGAGTTAAGTAAACAATAAATGCAGAATTAAGTAAACAATAAATACAGAGTTAAGTAAACAATAAATACAGAGTTAAGTAAACAATAAATACAGAGTTAAGTAAACAATAAATGCAGAATTAAGTAAACAATAAATACAGAGTTAAGTAAACAATAAAAACAGAGTTAAGTAAACAATAAATACAGAGTTAAGTAAACAATAAAGACGACAGCGACCACAATATTTGGCAATTAGAGTAGCGGAAGTTAATATTAAAAAGGCATACCCTCAGAATGAAACTTAACAATATAAATATGAATGCACTGGATTGAAACCGCCATGGAAAAAGACCAATGAGGAGCACAGCGAGCTGTGATGAAAGATTGTTGCAGTCCAATAATGTCAAATGAAACCAGTCGTATTAAGTAAAATTAAAAGAGACAAAGATGAAGCTCTATGCTCCTGAACAAAATTATAAATGCATCAAGGGAAGGAATGCTAGTCTTATGTTTTAATGTGAATCTAGAAGAATGCGTCAAGGAGAGCGAATGTTATAATCCTATGTTCAAAGAAGAATAGGTCAAGGACAGCGAATGTTATAATCCTATGTTCAAAGAAGAATAGGTCAAGGACAGCGAATGTTATAATCCTATGTTCAAAGAAGAATAGGTCAAGGACAGCGAATGTTATAATCCTATGTTCAAAGAAGAATAGGTCAAGGACAGCGAATGTTATAATCCTATGTTCAAAGAAGAATAGGTCAAGGACAGCGAATGTTATAATCCTATGTTCAAAGAAGAATAGGTCAAGGACAGCGAATGTTATAATCCTATGTTCAAAGAAGAATAGGTCAAGGACAGCGAATGTTATAATCCTATGTTCAAAGAAGAATAGGTCAAGGACAGCGAATGTTATAATCCTATGTTCAAAGAAGAATAGGTCAAGGACAGCGAATGTTATAATCCTATGTTCAAAGAAGAATAGGTCAAGGACAGCGAATGTTATAATCCTATGTTCAAAGAAGAATAGGTCAAGGACAGCGAATGTTATAATCCTATGTTCAAAGAAGAATAGGTCAAGGACAGCGAATGTTATAATCCTATGTTCAAAGAAGAATAGGTCAAGGACAGCGAATGTTATAATCCTATGTTCAAAGAAGAATAGGTCAAGGACAGCGAATGTTATAATCCTATGTTCAAAGAAGAATAGGTCAAGGACAGCGAATGTTATAATCCTATGTTCAAAGAAGAATAGGTCAAGGACAGCGAATGTTATAATCCTATGTTCAAAGAAGAATAGGTCAAGGACAGCGAATGTTATAGTATTGAATTCGCCAAGGACAGCAAATGTTATAGTCCTAAATACGTCAAGGAGAGCGAATGTTATAATCCTATGTTTTAAGGTCAGCCTAGAAGAATATGTAAAGTCAAGGGGAGGAACGTTAAAGTCATATGTTCCAAGAAGCATACATTAAGTCAAGGAGAGCGAACGGTACAAGCCTATATTTCATAATACACCAGGGTACCAATACATCATGCTAAGAAGAATAGGTCAAGTCAAAGAGAACGGACGATGCAGCTCAGTGTTCCAATTGTAAAAAGGAAGAATAAGTCAAGTCAAAGAAAACAAACGATATTGTTTTATGTTCTAAGGCCAAACAGGGAGAACGGGTCATGCCAAATTACATCCGGGTCACAGAAATATGGAACTCAGCTTAAGAGCAGCTGGTCAAAATAGCAAGAAACAGTCAGATTCTGTCAGATGAGAACGAACATAAATAACATGAATCTATCGTTACAGATCCAAAACATGACATTTCATCCATTGTTTAGCAAAAAGCTAGCAGCTCTCAAACTTAATTCAGTCAATTTTAATTACAACAGTGACATTTAAACAAGATTTCTCGTCTCTCTCTCTCTCTCTCTCTCTCTCTCTCTCTCTCTCTCTCCTTCTCTATCTCATTATGTCAGTCTGTAAGTCTGAACATGTGTGCGTGTCTCCCTCTCGCTCAACTCGATTTCTCTCTCTCTCTCTCTCTCTTACTGTATCTCATTATGTCAGTCTGTAAGTCTGAACCTGTGTGCGTGTCTCCCTCTCGCTCAACTCGATTTCTCTCTCTCTCTCTCTCTCTCTCTCTCTCTCTCTCTCTCTTACTCTATCTCATTATGTCAGTCTGTAAGTCTGAACCTGTGTGCGTGTCTCCCTCTCGCTCAACTCGATTTCTCTCTCTCTCTCTCTCTCTCTCTCTCTCTCTCTCTATGTTAGTCTATTTGAATATATATATATAAATCATTGTCCGTAGAATATGTTTTCTTCATTTCATGGATTTGTCTCAACAACCCATGCACTATGCAATCACATACACAAATTCATTGAAGAGAATGTATCTTCCGCATAGCTGCAAGAACAAAAACAATTTTAAATGCTTCAGAAAACCTAAAGTAACATCAAATCTGGCAGCACACTACACCATTGAGAAATGAAACTTGAAACAAAGCAAATGAAAAATAAGAAAATGCATGAATATATTCTCTGTACCAACAATATTGCACGCCAAGTATTTGTTTCCCAGAATTGAAAAAAACAACAATTCTATGGAATGGCTAAGATAACGTTTAAAATAAGTTATTTCAGACATTTCAAAAAAATTATACAACAACCGTAAAGAATAAATTCAAACTTGAGATAAGGAACACACCCGTGAGAAGCATATTGATGTTCTGTGACACTTAACTTCTAACTTGCAATCAAATAACGAGTTAACCACAATTAGTGTTTTAAAGTAAAGTAAATACCTAGTCTGTACATTACATAGTGACGAAAATAACAAGAGGCCTTTATTAATCCCTTTTATAAATCTTAATTGTGGGCATCGACAATGACAGTGAACTCAGCAGTGATAGATACACTGTAAGGGTCAGTATTCGGTGACGTGGGCATCGACAATGACAGTAAACTCAGCAGTGATATATACACTGTAAGGGTCTGTGTTCGGTCACTGTTGGTGGCCAAGATCGGAATGTGGACGAGAGAGTGGATTCTTTGTTGAGTTAACAGATCTCTCTTGGCACAAGACCTATTTCAAGGTGACATATTGTGCTTGGAAACCTTTTGCTGTAGTTGATTCAATAAGTAAGAAAACAGAAAGGAAACAACAGAAAGCTAGCAAATAAACAAATTAGCTGCAATAACGACAGAGATAATTATATTATAAACACTCACAAAACACCCACACGACAGACACCAGAAAAGAAAGCAAAGTAATAGTCAGAAAGGAATCTCCAGACGGGGGTGGGGGAGGGGGGGGGGGACAACTTGCTGCAGAAAGACACGAGATATGGAAGTCGGTCAAATAGACACCCAGATAAAGGTGTCAAATTAAACCTAGCGCATCGCAAGTCTTTGAATTGCAGCTACGAAATATAAACCCTGGTAAATCCAGACAGCTTTATCGACTCTATTGCTTCCTAACATTTATATCATTAAACATAGACCACTCCCCTTAAACACAGCATCGACACAGACTTACAACCAGATTTATTCCTGACCAGATGATGCAAAACCTCCGCTCAGATCAGTGGTCTTCAAAACTATTTGGTCGTATTCATCCTTCTCACCATATATCAGAATATCATTCCCCCCCCTTTCACCATATATCAGAATATCATTCCCCCCCCCCCCCTTTCACCATATGTCAGAATGTCATTCCCCCCTTTCACCATATGTCAGAATGTCATCTCATCCTTTCCAAGAATGTCTGACTCAAAAGCTCTATTCCTAACAATATGCCTACAATATCGACAATCTTGCATTTTGTCACTATTAGTACACTAACATTTTGTCGATATTAGTACCATAACATTTTGTCGATATTAGTACACTAACATTTTGTCGATATTGGTACAGTGACATTGACTCAGGCTATTTGTATATACAATAAACGTAAAAATCCCGTTGACACACCTGTGGGGCATATTGGCAATATAGTGGTAGACCCATATTATGCTAAACAACCGTACCAAATTAGTTAGGCTGGGTCGACCCCCGAGACGTTTTGCGATCGGAAAAAAAATTCAACACAAACTGGGAACCGACTCAACTAGAAAATGTTGATGGATTTGTAAACTTTGTGAAAACTAATTTAACAAAATATCCTCAATTAATTACTTCAACAGGACGAACTGTATTTTCTCCTATGAAACTGTAACACGGGTTGGAGGGAAATGGTGCGGGGAATCACCACTGGAAGTCCTCTAACTTAGATGGTTGGTTGCACAAACGAAACCCCACACATTCACAGACACGAGATGTCCAGAAGACACGTAACAGTGCTAGTTCCAGTATATGACAGATGATATTAACTGGACGGTTATCCATATCCACAATTTCGCTGACAAGGAGACCTGACATGTTGACATTATACTTCTAACTTTAGTGGATATTACTTCAAAGACAAACAGCACAAAGAACACCCAGATTCACATGACAGAAGGATACTACCCCTGGAGGCCGCGTTGAATAGGTGTCGAAGCATCTGTTTTATAATATCAACGCAACCGGTTCAAATCACGCTCGTGTCTAGTTACGCAAAGGACATGCCACTAACTTTCTTTTTAAAACTACCCCTTGCCAGGTGGAGATAAGAGACAATATTAAGAATGCGAACTGATCACTGCAGACTGAAAAATCATCTCTTAAGCAAATACAAAATTAGACACACAGACATGTGCCCATGTGGGGAAACCAAAAAAACGATGCAACGTGTTCTATAAGTCTGCAGACTACGCGTGAAGAGCAAAATAACAACATGGTCTTTTCCAACCCAGTTGCGAGATGAACTGTATAGTGACGAGATAAATCTGAGAAGGACTGCTTGGTTTATAGGGAGAATTATTATTTCTTTTGTTGGCGTCCATCTTATTTCTCTAATCCCAAAGGCGGTGTGCTTTGCACTGTGGTTTTTATTTTGCGTCTGTCAGCCCAGTGAATCCGACTTCAGCATTCATTTTATATAAGTGTCTGCTTCCTCCTGCATTTCTAAGGGTTTGCTTCCCCGGGGTAACGGCCGGTACTGTGATGGGGATCGAACCCAGCATCTTCTGGTTGTGAGGGAAATAAATTTGATTATTTGAAACGAACGAGGAAAAAGAAGCAATTTCATGGACTTTCCTAATGGCTTGAATGACGGTCTCTATTTCCTGCAAGATTATTGTTTGTTCCCTGTGTTCCCTTGCTGCTCTCTCTTTCTCTCTCTTTCTTTCTCTTTTGCTAGCTTGTCTCTCGTTTCCTGGCATGCCACACTGTGATGGTGACTACTGTAGCACTACCATTCGTTTTGCTTCAAGTTCGACTAAGGCTTTTTAAGTTCTGACAGTTTATCGTTTCTGAGTCCTTACAAAACTGACATCGCATCTGTAAGGAATACAATCTGTTGACATTGGCTTGTTGTGTTGTTGATTATTTCTGCAGTAATACTTAGAGCTTGTACTTTCAGAATCTTACAAATTGATAACTGAAAGAGTTGATTAAATATTCTTATGTGTACAAAATTCCCACAGCTTCTTGTAACGATCTCTGTTAGCCTGATATTTGCAACGTACCTGGAATTAAAGGCGAGGAGATGCATAGTTTGTCTACATCGTGACACCCACATCGTGAGCCCACGTCATGATCCAACATCATGGGTCCACATCATGATCCAACATCATTGGCCCACATCATGACCCCACGTCATGAGCCCACATCACGATCCAGCATGGTGACTCAACATTGTAAGTCCCCTACCAGCAGCCCACATCATGAACTCACACCATCAGTCCACATCATTAGTCCACACTAGTGAGGCCAGATCAGGACTTTAAGATCTTCTGTTTTACAACCCAGAAATACGGCAAGGTTCTTCAGTCTCAACAGTGCTGTTGAAGGTCTACACAATAACAGTGACCAACATTCCACCCAAAGGATATGAGCGAACACTAACATCTGCAGACGACAACTTTACACACAAGACTGGCTCAGATGGGCATGAGATGGTCAGATACATCCAGGAGACCACACAGAACATCTCCCAAAGGTGAGTTGATTCCAGCTCCCAGATTAATCCTAATAAGGCCTACTTGATGTGATGTTCCTCGGGCAACTCTTTAGTGAAGGTTAACCTCCTCTGATGTTACCTTTGATGGATACACCACTGACAGGTGTGACAGGTTGAAATACCTCGGAGTAATTTTTGGTCGTATCCTTTCACGTAGATACCAGACTATACAGAGATGCAAGCGGGGCCTGGGAGCACTCAATACCAGACCATACAGATATGAAAGTGAAACCTAGAAGCATTCAAGACCAGACCATACAGAGATGCAAGCGAGGCCTGGGAGCACTAGGTACCAGACCGTACAGAGATGAAAGTGAGACCTGGAAGCACTCAATACCAGACCATACAGAGATGCAAGGGAGGCTTGGGAGCACTCAAGACCAGACCATACAGAGATGCAAGGGAG
Organism: Ariolimax columbianus; assembly: GCA_036924085.1. Taxonomy (NCBI): domain Eukaryota; kingdom Metazoa; phylum Mollusca; class Gastropoda; order Stylommatophora; family Arionidae; genus Ariolimax; species Ariolimax columbianus. The sequence continues at coordinate 12,305,563 of JAVGWX010000009.1, forward strand.
GCCTGGGAGCACTCAAGACCAGACCATACATATATGAAAGTGAAACCTGGAAGCATTCAAGACCAGACCATACAGAGATGCAAGCGAGGCCTGGGAGCACTCAGTACCAGACCGTACAGAGATGAAAGTGAGACCTGGAAGCACTCAATACCAGACCATACAGAGATGCAAGGAAGGCTTGGGAGCACTCAAGACCAGACCATACAGAGATGCAAGGGAGGCCTGGGAGCACTCAAGACCAGACCATACAGAGATGCAAGGGAGGCCTGGGAGCACTCAAGACCAGACCATACAGAGATGCAAGGGAGGCCTGGGAGCACTCAAGACCAGACCATACAGAGATGCAAGGGAGGCCTGGGAGTACTCAAGACCAGACCATACAGAGATGCAAGGGAGGCCTGGGAGTACTCAAGACCAGACCATACAGAGATGCAAGTGAGACCTGGAAGCACTCAAGACCAGACCATACAGAGATGCAAGGGAGGCCTGGGAGCACTCAAGACCAGACCATACAGAGATGCAAGGGAGGCCTCGGAGCACTCAAGACCAGACCATACAGAGATGCAAGGGGGGCCTGGGAGCACTCAAGACCAGACCATACAGAGATGCAAGGTAGGCATGGGAGCACTCAAGACCATGGCAGCGACAAACTTGACCAAACGACTGCTTCTAATCCTATACTGCCAGTTGTTGATAGGAGTGGTTGTTCTGGGATGCGACTGGTTCTGGGATGCAACTGATTCTGGGATACGACTGGTTCATTGATACGACTGGTTCTAGGATACGATTTATTCTTGGATAAGACTGGTTCGTGGATGCGACTGGTTCTGGGATGCAATTGGTTCTGGGATGCGACTGGTTCTAGGATGCGACTGGTTATGGGATGCTATTGGTTCTTGGCTGCGATTGGTTCCGGGATACGATTGGTTCTGGGACGCAGCTGGAGAAGAATGGATCCACACTGGTGATAGAAGATTACAACATGACAACCCTAGGCAGGGAATGCAGAGTGTGGTGCAATGGGAGGACAGAGCTCGGGGTTAACCAGCTCATAAATGATAACCAACAAAAAATATGTTAAAATGTGATAACAATATTGGATGACACGTCAAACTTGATGGGAAAACAAAGAATTTTTAACACACTGATATGCTCAAAGGACAGATGGCTGGCTGGAGTTGCTTGTTTGTGATATGTGGTCGACATGTCACGTGATACTTTACTAATAGTTAGAATATAATAATTATTTAACAACACCAAAAAAAAAAAAAAATGGACGAAAGTCGTAAAGGTAGGCACAAATAGCCACATCAAGTTTGGTTGATTGTGTGCAGTATTCTCAGGCCAAGGACAATAATTTTCGAGACGAAAATGACGTGCAGTTTTGGCGAAATGGAAACAACTCACAAAACATGATTACAATAAAAACAAGGTTAAAAAAAAATGTTAGTGTTTTTGTTGCCATTACAATAATCAATATTGGAATGCTGTCTTGTCTATGTCACTCAACGCTGCTTTTGGCTTACACTACCCAGCTGTTTGTAGCGAAGTACTGGTGTCTGTTTTATCACCTTGGTCGATCTCCTTGTTTCGGATACATACAACAGCATCGACTGGACACTGGCTTTAACTATTATAACATTGGTGTAAATCTTGATTTTTCTGGATCTCCATATGTTGTTTAGTGTCAGGAATTCTTGTATTGCCTGTCAGTTATCAGTTCTCTGGGATATCATGTTTAATTCGTTTCTCTCTGTACTTTGTTTTTCTTGAAAGACGTGTTGTACTCGAAAAAATAGGTCCACTACTGCCTTTACAAAATGTAATAAAAGGGGAAGATTTGTGTGCGTGAATATAGCTAGCCGCCTCATCATGACAGACAGACTGTTGTTATCAACGATCCACACAGTTATACAGGTATCTTTTCAAAGGGTCAATTGTTGTGATGTTCTTCATATAGTTCGGAGGGGATGTACAGTCAGTCCGGAGACTGGTGTTGGAGTCTTCTGATCATGTCACGTCACTGTCCTCTGTTTGTCAGGCCGGAGACTGGTGTTGAAGTCATCTGATCATGTCCCGTCACTGTCCTCTGTTAGTCAGTCCGGAGACTGGTGTTGGAGTCTTCTGATCATGTCCCGTCACTGTCCTCTGTTAGTCAGTCCGGAGACTGGTGTTGGAGTCTTCTGATCATGTCCCGTCACTGTCCTCTGTTAGTCAGTCCGGAGACTGGTGTTGGAGTCTTCTGATCATGTCCCGTCACTGTCCTCTGTTAGTCAGGCCGGAGACTGGTGTTGAAGTCTTCTGATCATGTCACGTCACTGTCCTCAATTAGTCAGTCCGGAGACTGGTGTTGAAGTCTTCTGATCATGTCACGCCACTGTCCTCAATTAGTCAGGCCAGAGACTGGTGTTGGAGTCTTCTGATCATGTCACGCCACTGTCCTCAATTAGTCAGGCCGGAGACTGGTGTTGGAGTCTTCTGATCATGTCACGCCACTGTCCTCTGTTCTTGACAATTCTCTTCAGCTCATTATTCCAGCAAAGCCAAGTTCATGCACGCCTGCGTGATGAACTTGCTTCTTGTACGATCTCTTATTCTTTTCCTCTAGATTTTGGCCTCCGACATTTTAAGAAGTACGTCTCCGTGTCTAATATTGTGGCGAAAGCAAAGACAATCTACATTTTTGTTAACGAGGGGCGCTCCAAAGTAATTCCTCCTATTTGAATATGATGTTCCACGACGTCCGAAGTAAATTTTTGCAGGATGGCAGTAACGTTTAAACCTTCACGTCAATGTCCGTAAAATGTTGGTTCCGTCTAACAGGTGTCAGTGGAGGAGCAGTCTGACAAAATGGAGTTTGCCTCTTGAACCATTACGAGGATAAAGGTAACAATTTCCTGGATCGCATCATCGCTTGTGATAAGGCGTGGTGCCACCACTACGATCCTATGTTAAAACGGCAGTCCACGATGTTGCGACTTGAGAATTCCTCATCAAGGATACAGTTCAAGACGCAGCCCCCAGCGGGTAAAGTGATGTGTAATGTCTTTTGGGACAAGCAAGGGGTAATAATACTTGATTTCCTTAAACCTAGACAAACCATCGACTCTGATCGTTACATTTCGATGCTGACTAAGCTGAAGGATCGAATTTCCAAGGTCAGGCCAGAGAAAAAGAAGACAACTTGTCTTTTGCAACACGATAATACCCTGCCCCATATTAGTTTGAAGACCGCTGAGCACATTGTCAGTCATGGCTGGACTTTCCTACCACACCCACCGTATAATCCAAATTTGGCACCTTCTGACTTCCATCTGATTGGACCAATGACAGATGGACTGCGTGGGCAACCTTTTCCTAGCATTGACGCCGTCATTGCAGCTGTGAAACAGTGGGTCACCTCCGCTGGTGCAGATTTTTACGAGCGCAGGATGTATGCTCTTGTTCATCTTTGGAGAAAATGTATTGCCAAGGATGGTGATTATATTAAAAAATAGTTTTTTGAAGGCAAGACATTGTTCTATCAAATGTTGTTAGTGTACTCTGTTTATATGTTTTGGTTTTCATGAAATAAAATAGTTGGAATTACTTTAGGATAATCTCTCGTCTATTTCATTAGTTTCCTATGTGAGTTTGCACCGTTAAGCAATTTCTCGTTTGCCTTTTTCCTTTGTCCAACCCACTCTCTACATCCTGCGCTAGACCATATCTCAAAAGATTGTAAGGACTTTTCATCCTTCTATTTCTTGTTTACGTTTCAGAGCCATACAGTGAAATAGGTCTGATAATGATGTCTGGTACTTTATGTTCTACATTTGTATCTAACAGATACGTTATTTAAAACAACCAAATGGAAATTATTAATTTGCAAATCAGTGAGCGATACGCAACAATCCAACTTCCCGGTGCCTACGTAAAGAGAATTGGCCACTGTAATATGGTAAGCATGTAATAAATTGCGACTAAAGAGTGGTGTGCATGGGGCCAGCAGCCGTATCATGCAAAATCATTGCTAACACAAACTATCACAGCTTATTGCCAGATACAGGCGTTATGCAAGGGAGGGGGCTAGCTGTAGTGGTGATCTCATGTTTTGTTTGAAGCGAAAAAGTGAACCAATCATATTGCAATACGTGCTACAGGAAGAGCGAATCCGAATAAGAGTTGCCAAACACGGAAATAACAGGTCAAAAAGTGCAGATGTCACAGCAGAACTGTCAAATTCACGTCATTGGGAATTATTGTCTATGCTAGGATACACTCGCAAGCAAATTAACATAATCAAAGTAGTGGTAACCAAATTATATTATTTTGTTATAATCTAAAATAATTTGCTGCCAAAATATTTTGGCTTTCAAACGCAGCAAATACACAATGTACCAGTTAAGCTGTCTGGGATCACATTTTATGAAACTCATCAGGGGAACACCTTCCCCGGAACTATCGAGGTCTCTCGTCATCGTCTTGGTTCAATTACTTACAAACATGGGAATAGTTCTGCTGAATACAATTACACGAACGAACAACAATAACATGAACCGTTTGTCCAGTCTGGACAAACATTCGAGATTGGCATAATTTTTACAGATGGATAAAATAGGTCACAACCATTGAGCACGTGAGCATCTAATAATAACAGCCAATGGGTACATAGAGCATTCAAATATTAACATTGAATCATTTCCTGCTGTGATCACACAACCTCCACCTTATGGCGGCGCACACGAATACAACGTTATATATAATGGATTAGGTGGGGAATGGTCAGCCACACATGGCTCTCTGACCTAGAATGTGTGGCTCTTGGGTAAAATATTGGCCCAGTTCCTTTTTCGGTCCCAATTAATAGAGACAGAGTTCAAGTTTATTAATTATTGACCAGGTATAAATTGTATTTCATTGCCATATGTTCAATAATCACTTAGAATTTTAAAAACATTTGGAATATATTCGTGTATTTCAGGATTATTGGAACTAATACACATTAACAGTTTGAAAGCTACATACATGAATGAATATTATTAAGTATATATATTTTATAGTATTTATATACAATATTTGTAACAAACTGTGAATGTAACAATGGAAACGTGTGTTTAATATTTGTGCAAATCTTGCAGTTTTTAAACATATCAAATTTATCGTAGGAGCCCTTTTTCGTGAAGTTGTTTGGTTCTACTCTGTTCGATAGTCATATGACAACTTTCAACCAAACAGCATATGGAAATATCAACCGGATGGCAAGGGGCATTACTTGGTAATCCACGCCGATTATCACATTCGTCATCATTTCCGACACGAATTATTGGATTTTATTCTGAATTCCCTTGATCTTTTACACCGATATTCGTATCGCTTATTTTGCTGTTTTACGTAATGTTGTTTTGGTTGGTCTAACCCTTGGTGACGACTTATTTAAATATGTAAGTTTTCACTGTTGCTGTTTTCATGCACGACTGTTTGCATTTTGGCATTGATACATATCAACATAAACAGCGTTACGGCAGTAACGGTAGGGATAGGCCTTGTTAAGTAACGATAGAGTTAGCCCTGTCTCATCTCGTTAAGTAACGATAGAGTTAGCCCTGTCTCATCTCGTTTAGTAACGATAGAGTTAGGCATGTCTCATCTCGTTAAGTAACGATAGAGTTAGGCATGTCTCATCTCGTTAAGTAACGATAGAGTTAGGCATGTCTGATCTCGTTAAGTAACGATAGAGTTAGGCCTGTCTCATCTCGTTAAGTAACGATAGAGTTAGGCCTGTCTCCTGTCGTTAAGTAACGATAGAGTTAGGCCTGTCTCATCTCGTCAAGTAATGATAGAGTTAGGCCTGTCTTACCTCGTTAAATAACGATAGAGCTAGGCCTGTCTCATCTAGTCAAGCTCCCGTAATAGCGTCAAATTAAACACGATTGTGAAATAATTCATACCTGGAATGAAACACGAGATGTGGAATATATTAATTATACAACGATCTTCACAAATGTCCTACCCTCATTTCGTCTCGCGCGAGATGGGTAATATATTAATTATACAACGGTATTCACAAATGTCGTGACATGACTAGGTCTCTCACAAATGTCATGACATGACTAGGTCTCTCACAAATGTCATGACATGACTAGGTCTCTCACAAATGTCATGACATGACTAGGTCTCTCACAAATGTCGTGACATGACTAGGTCTCTCACAAATGTCGTGACATGACTCGGTCTCTCACAAGATGTGTAACATATTACAAATACAAACTAATGTCTTGTCCCCACTTCATCTCTCAGACATTAACCAATGACTTATCTGTACATAATCTAATTTGACACATTTGTCCCATACGTCTTTTTACAGGAGCCCTCACTAACTTTCATCTGATTAAAGTGAACTCCATCTGGTTCCACGAGCGAGCTCTATGGGGAACAGAGACGTGAACCGGGACCACCATACACTGAGTTATACAAATAATGCAATGTAAACTGGCAGGAAGAACATCTGAAACACGACGCAGACGACGGATATTACCAACTGTCTAAGAAAGAGCAAGTTATCAATACTACGTCACAGAAATGACCACAACAGAATAAGACACCACTTGGATACTCAATTAAAGGTAGATAACATGAGCTTTTGTTACTGCCGCATGGCAGATAGAACAGGAGCACATGTTATTCAGGACTGTCCCCAGCACACGGCTCTGATGAGAAGGATGTTTCCATAGCCAACTTCCCTCGTAAAGAAAACGGGGTTGAGGACCTGATAAAAGACATCGTTAAATGAGAATATGGAGCGCAAATCTAAATGACATTCTTAAAACTGTTGTCTTCACTCGAGCAGAAGACATTCTTGAAACTGTTGTCTTCACTCGAGCAGAAGACAGTGTAATAGAGACAAAACTAAGTCCACTACCACACGGGTACCATCTTATACGCAACAACAAGTGTAGTCCAGCTCCCTCAGGGTACTCACCAGCTGATGGCACAGCACACCCCCCCACTTCACACAAGTCGATCACTTGGTGAGTGTAGCGTCATCTTCTACGTTCAAAAGAAAGCGTCAAAACAGGTGGCCTCAACTTTTTTTGCCACATATACCGTGAGTCCCACTTGCCAGAATATCATTTCCAACGTTTCAAGATTCTCTGTCTCAAAAGGCGCATTTCAAATAATATTCATATGATTTTAAAATATTTTTTCGATACTAGACCGTATACATTAACTCGATTATTTTCTATAGTCTGACACATTAAAAAGCAGAAGGTGGGGGGGGGGGGGGGGTGGGTGGGTGTAGGTAAGGCAGGAGTAAGGGATGGTACCTCATGTCCTGGATCCTATTCTATAAACAAAGAAGAGACGAAGAAAAGAAAGAATACTAACTTTGTTGATATTATTTTTCTCCTGTTTACTCAGAGTTTCCAAGTTGGAGAGAAAGAATAGGTACCCGACTCTGGAAGGTGTGTATAGTGATTGGGGGGGGGGGGGGCTGTACCTGGAGCTCGAGTGTAGAACATATGCAATGGAAATGAGGTGCTTTAGAAGACTCTTAAATGTTACATATAAGGATCGTGTCACAACGCAGAAATATGACGAAGAGTGAAAAAAAGCAATTGGGCCTTTTGATGATCTGGTCACAGCTATCAAAAGGTGAAAGATGGCTTGGTATGGGCACGTCACGAGGTCCAGCGGAATTACAAATTCGATACTGAGGGTGGGGTCGTCCAAGGAAGAGATGGGCAGACAACATCACTGAGTGGTCAAACCTTCGTCCAGGTGAGTCACACTGGCGGCAGTGGACGAGAGATGGCGTGTGAGGGTCTTCAAGTGTGCCCCAGTGACCTGATGGGTTACAGGATGAACTGAACTGTACCTGGAGCAGGGTTAGTCATATGGAAGCTAATTCAACAAAAGCACCTACAAATTGTGACATTTTTATAAGCCTACCACATGCAGGTATTGTCACCAACGTCTGCTGCTGGAGCTAAAAAAGAATGATTTAAACGTGACAGGTTAACATTAATAAATGTGATACTAGTGTTTGTCTGTCGCTGTATGTCGGTCTAACTGTTTCCTTTGTTTTATTTTAACGATTCACATAAAATTGAATTCTTTTCTATACCACTCCCTTTCAGTTTTTCTTAAAGAATGACCTAATCTGTTTCATCTATGTACAAGACATACATTCACATATGAATTTTCACAATTATAAATAACAGTAAACATATCACTTAATTATTATAACAACACAATATTTCAATTATCATTACATTTTGATAACAACCTATTCAAAAACAACGATTCTATTTACAGTGACTCCCAACTTGTTTGTCACACAGGACAGAAAGGTACACCTACAAGTTTATTCATTTTTTTTCCACACGAGAAACCGCTTTCAACGTGAAAAATATAGTCAATAAAAGAATTGAAGAGAAAATGTCAAGCAACCAGGTGTCACCAATACCTGACGTTTGAGAATCCCTTGAAATAAATCATCATTATCTAAGACATTTTATCATTGACCTCAGTAAAGTCCTCTCAAATTGCTGCTAACCTATTTCGCATAGACCATGCCCCGTGTTGAAGTGGCTAGAGTGCGGTTCTTGTCTTCGCCATTCCATCTCAAATAACTGCATCCATTTCGCTACACATTTTTGTGACCTGTCTAGGGTTTGTCTCGCCACTATAAACTTTATGTCTTAATTGGGTTGACGAAGTTTATGTTGCCCCTCTGCTCTTCTCACGGAGCCGATAGATCCGTAGATCGTGTTTTACTGTTTGTCTGTTCTAGTCACACTGGCATCTATTTGTTTGACACATCTGTAACTTATTGTACGAAAATTTGCTTAGTCTACAGTGGCCAGTTCGTCGTCTGAATATTTCATGTGATCACTTTTTGGTAAGGAGCATTTGATCACTTCTTGGTAAAGAGTATTTGATCACTTCTTGGAGCATTTGATCACTTCTTGGAGCATTTGATCACTTCTTGGAGCATTTGATCACTTCTTGGTCAGAAGCATTTGATAACTTCTTGAAGCATTAGATCACTTCTTAGAAAGGAGCATTTGGTCACTTCTTAGAAAGGAGCATTTGATCACTTCTTAGAAAGGATCATTTGATCACTTCTTAGAAAGCAGCATTTGATCACTTCTTGATAAGGAGCATTTGATCACTTCTTGGAAAGGAGCATTTGATCACTTCTTGATAAGGAGCATTTGATCACTTCTTGATAAGGAGCATTTGATCACTTCTTGATAAGGAGCATTTGATCACTTCTTGATAAGGAGCATTTGATCACTTCTTGATAAGGAGCATTTGATCACTTCTTGATAAGGAGCATTTGATCACTTCTTGATAAGGAGCATTTGATTACTTCTTGATAAGGAGCATTTGATCACTTCTTAGAAAGGATCATTTGATCACTTCTTAGAAAGCAGCATTTGATCACTTCTTGATAAGGAGCATTTGATCACTTCTTGGAAAGGAGCATTTCATCACTTCTTGGTAAGGAGCATTTTATCACTTCTTGGAGCATTTGATCACTTCTTAGAAAGGAGCATTTGGTCACTTATTAGAAAGGAGCATTTGATCACTTCTTGATAAGGAGCATTTGATCACTTTTTAGAAAGGATCATTTGATCACTTCTTAGAAAGGAGCATTTGATCACTTCTTGGTAAGGAGCATTTGATCACTTCTTGGAGCATTTGACCACTTCTTAGAAAGGAGCATTTGATCACTTCTTGGTAAGGAGCATTTGTTCACTTCTTAGAAAGGTGCATTTGATCACTTCTTGACAAGGAACATTTGGTCACTTCTTAGAAAGGAGCATTTGATCACTTCTTAGAAAGGAGCATTTGACCACTTCTTAGAAAGGAGCATTTGATCACTTCTTGGTAAGGAGCATTTGATCACTTCTTAGAAAGGTGCATTTGATCACTTCTTGACAAGGAACATTTGTTCACTTCTTAGAAAGGAGCATTTGATCACTTCTTAGAAAGGAGCATTTGATCACTTCTTAGAAAGGAGCATTTGATCACTTCTTGGTAAGAAGCATTTGATCACTTCTTGGTAAGGAGCATTTGATCACTTCTTAGAAAGGAGCATTTGATCACTTCTTGGAGCATTTGATCACTTCTTGATAAGGATTATTTGATCACTTCTTAGAAAAGAGAATTTGATCACTTCTTGGTAATGGCATTTGATCACTTCTTAGAAAAGAGCATTTGATCACTTCTTAGAAAGGAGTATTTGATCACTTCTTGGTAAGGAGGCGTATACCCATGCTATATCATTCTCTGTGTGTTCTATTTGATCAACATATCACAGTTATAAAGACATATTTAGCATTGAGTTTAAATGTCAAAATTTCTGGAAATCGTACAATCATTTGTGTTGTCGTTGACATAAAAGACGACTGTTTAAACATCTTAGGTGTCCTTAATGGCGATACATACAACTCGGCCATAAAAACGGCAGAGCTGTTTGTTAAAACATCAAAATTTCAGACACTCTTGTAAAATGTCATTCACAGTGACTGATATTTCCATTCATAACAATAGTGTCAGTCTAAATATAGATGCTCGCAAGAATATACCCGGAAGTGAGCAAGACGGCAAAATGTCATAAATTGTAAATATGGCGGAAGACGAGGTACCAAGAACACCAGGTCAAGGTTATTGATGACATCAGAAGTAACGGAAGGCTACTTTCAGAGCTGCTGGCCGACTTGCTAGAATCCAGTTTGTCGTTTCGGCCGTGAGATCTCAAGGTCGTGATGCTGGTGTTGCTGATGCTGGCAACTGGGGAAACACACAGAGGAATTTAGCTACTTTGATGGACTGAATTGACGAACGTGTTCTCGTGACGGATGAGTGTGAGAAATGTAGTTATGTGACAGACGGATGTGAGACATTTTGTCACGTGACGAGAACGGATGTGAAAGTTTAGTCACGTGACGGAGGAATGTGATGAGTTTAAACACGTAACGAACGGATGGGAGGAATTTATACACGTAACGGTCGGATTCGATGAATTTATAGCGGTAACGAACGGATGGGAGGAATTTAGACACTTGACGGACGGATTTGATGAATTTATACACGTAACGAATGGATGGGATGAGTATAAACACGAGACGGACGGGTGTGATGAATTTATACATGTAACGAACGGATGGGATGAGTAAAAACACGTGACGGACGGATGTGATGAATTTATACACGTAAGAAACGGATGGGAGGAATTTAGACACGTGACGGACGGATGTGATGAATTTATACATGGAACGAACGGATGGGATGAGTAAAAACACGTGACAGACGGATCTGATGAATTTATACACGTAACGAACGGATGGGAGGAATTTAGACACGTGACGGACGGATTAACAAATTCGTGATTCCTTTATGCAAAAAGGGACATAAGCCGCGAAGTGGTATCGGTTTCATGGATAAGATAGAGAGTGTCAGTTAACTGGGCAACATTCTGATTGCTACTATAAGAAAAAACATGATTAATGATTAAGAAAAACATGAATAATGTTCTTACAGGTAGAGTAAGAAAAACATAAATAATATTTTTTGCAGGAAGACTAAGAAACAACATAAATAATGTTTTTTCCAGGGAGAGTAAGAATATAAAACATGCATGATGCACAAAGAAGGTTTAGTTGGTTGGTTATTGATCCAGCGATCTGTGTGAGAGCAAGAATATACATCAAAGAAATTTGAGTGGAGAAAAAATTATTAATAAAAAAGTTCAAAATATAAAACGAGATATATAATTGGAACAGCAAGTATATCACAAAAACTTAAAGTGTAAATGATGTCAGTGAAACGTCAATAGATAATCAAGTGTATATTATAGACGGGGCAACCTATAGAGACACATATAATTTAGTTTACAAAAAGGAAAGACACGGAAGAGACACATTTGAGAATATTGCTATTTTAATCTAAAAGAGAAAACATATTGTTATCAAGTTAAAAAAGAACAATGTGAGATCATTCAATGAGATAAAGAAAGTACTGTAGCACAACATGTAAACAAACATGGCTAATGTTTAGAAAATGGAAAATAAATGTGACAAGAAAAATATGTTAGAATGGAGGGAATCCCCTCAAAATATAACAATGGAACAGAATATATCTCTTTGAAGAAATAGAATAAGCACAAAAAACAAATATTCTACAAGGAATATGAGAACGTTAGACAACAAGGAGTTCTACAAGTCTATGAGAAATAAATATGATAGTTAAACATTGGTTCTTCGAGGCCACGCATGTAGGTCAATCGACTAATCCAGTGTTCTTCAACCTGGGACCTACCCTTCATTAGTGAGCGATTTTAACTTTCATGTGGGCGGTAGCAGGATCATTACATGGGGAATTAAAAACACAACCTGAGAAAACTATCACAGAACATGAGCAAAAAAAAACACAAGTGCAAATTTCGAGAAACTGTTTTTGCCAATGGCAGGATACGGCTGTAAAACATGGAGAGTTAACCAGTCGAAATGTTATAGAGAGATCCTCAGAACACCGTGGATCGAAAAAAAAAGAATACAGACATTCAACAAAAATTTGGCATAAAGAACTGGATCATAGATGTCATCATGAACAGAACAATGAAATAATTTAACCACATCAAAAGACGCAACGGTCTTGAGAGAACGGCAATGGAATACCGGCCAAGAAGGCGATGGCACCAAGATGTCAAGGAATGCTTGGGCACGACTCTAGAGATTTGACAAGAGGTCGATTCAACGATCGCAGAGTTTTCTCCAATTTAGATTTGTCGTGGGCGGTGAGAAAAATACACTCTCACGAAAGTTATTAAGGCGGGCGCCAGGAATAAAAAGGTTGAAAAGCACTGGTCTAATCGATGAGCAAAAAATAAGTGAGTGGAAACTTCATGCAGATATTGAATCAACGGGCCCTGAGCTCAGGCATTTGGAAGAATTTTTTTCAACAGGCTGTAGACTCGACAGGGAAATCGACACGGAGTGCCAGAACACACCTGCTGTGACTTATAAGCTGTCACCACGGCTTAGACACCCGAGCATTAGTTTGGTAACAAAGCTACAGTTGACATACAGTTAATTTTTGTCAACTGTGCTACCGGAGCAAACAATTGTCCCCCGTCCAGAATTTCGAATTGTGAAACGAAGTGTTTGAGAAAGGTCATCGGTGTTACCAGGAAGGCCAGACATTAGATGTGTGGTCGTCACTTCACTAGAAGTATGGTCGTCACTTCATTAGAAGTATGGTCGTCAATACATTAGAAGTGTGGTCGTCACTTCGTTAGAAGTATGGTCGTCACTTCATTAGAAGTATGGTCGTCACTTCATTAGAAGTATGTTCACCAATACATTAGAAGTATGGTCGTCACTTCATTAGAAGTATGGTCGTCACTTCATTAGAAGTATGTTCACCAATACATTAGAAGTATGGTCGTCACTTCATTAGAAGTATGGTCGTCACTTCATGAAAAGTATGGTCGTCACTTCATTAAAAGTATGTTCGTCACTACATTAAAAGTATGTTCGTCACTACATTAAAAGTATAGTCTTCACTACATTAAAAGTATGTTCGTCACTACATTAAAAGTATGTTCGTCACTACATTAAAAGTATAGTCTTCACTACATTAAAAGTATGTTCGTCACTACATTAAAAGTATGTTCGTCACTACATTAAAAGTATAGTCTTCACTACATTAAAAGTATGTTCGTCACTACATTAAAAGTATGTTCGTCACTTCATTAAAAGTACGGTCGTCATTACATTAGAAGTATGGTCGACCCTACATTACAAGTATTGTCGTCAGTACATCTTGTGCATACATTTCCAAATGCTGGTTCGGCCATCTCATTAGAATGTACCATCATCAACGTCCACTGACGGCTTACGACGCTGGTAGATCTGGCAAGATAGCAAGAGGTCGGTCACGAGGCACATGGATAGATCACATTAAAGTGATTGTGCAGCGAAACGGGCTCCCATTGACAACGGAAAACCCGTGCACGAGACAGACCGGACAACCCGTGCCCGAGACAGACCGGATTTGAAACTGATCTGCGACCCGCACACCAACAACAAAAAACCCAGTTCGAGCCTAGCCCAATGAACAGAGTAATGCACCTACCGGCTGCCACCAACTCGGACAAGAGTTGGGACCTGTACACCTTATGGAAGTATAAGTCAACTAGTAATAAGATTTTGTGGCGCGGGCATATTCTATGTAGACAGTTTTGTGTTGATGCTTCCACTATGGCACCTCTACGTCCCTAGCAGGGATTATCGATTGATTAATATGCCATGTTATCGATTTCACATCCAGAGTGAAAATCTCCCCAACAGATAAGTCTCGTTCGTTGGTATTTATAACACATACATGTAGCCAAAAAAAGAAAGTGAAGATAATTAGGGTACACAAATTGAAGACTACTTGATGATATAAACATACATGTGCTTAACTAGAGCATACTTAAGAGAAATACTGGAGAGAAATGGAAGACAAACTAGAGACAGATTGTGGAGAAGAGGCTAAAACATTTCCCTGATATCTGAGTAATGAGATCAGACACCCGTGGTCAGTGGCGCGCACGTTTAAAATCCATTGGCAGTTGAAAATCGGAAAGAGTAAGCTTAACGGCCGCTGCTCGGGATATATTCAAGTTAAAAATCTACTCAAATTATTCTAGGGAATCTCGCCCAACAGAGAATATGTCGCAAAAAGGGGACTGTGTGGCTATGGCATCAGGTCTTGGTTATTTGGTTAGCGGAGAGGCATAGATGGCTCCTGACATACTGTGGGTCTACCTTGCTCTAATGTATGCTTTCACCGCCACCATTTCAAAAAATGCGATCGTTTATTGCTGGAGCTACCAATCTAACGGTTGGTTGGTTGTGAATGCCCACAATGAGTAGGTTACTCTTTTGTGCGCCCTGTAAAGGACGTTAAGTGGCGGGTTGCAATAGCTTTCCTCACATCTCAAGCGTGCTGATGGAAGTGGACCGTGGTCCTCCAGGTGGTTGTGCTTTGCTTGGCTTCATCTGCGTGTCACTCACTACTACGGGGATCACGTTGTCTCCTCACCTCTTTAGCCAAACTGCCATGAAAACATCCTGGGAGTGCTACTAGGCAGCTGAGGTGGGGGTCTTGGCCAGCCTGACCCTGACTAACATGTCTGATCAGTATATTTTGCCTGACACTGACTAACATGTCTGATCAGCATATTTTGCCTGACCCTGACTAACATGTCTGATCAGTATATTTTGCCTGACCCTGACTAACATGTCTGATCAGTATATTTTGCCTGACCCTGACTAACATGTCTGATCAGTATATTTTGCTTGACCCTGACTAACATGTCTGATCAGTATATTTTGCCTGACCCTGACTAACATGTCTGATCAGTATATTTTGCCTGACCCTGACTAACATGTCTGATCAGTATATTTTGCCTGACCCTGACTAACATGTCTGATCAGTATAATTTGCCTGACCAGACGTTAGTCTTCCTCCCCTAACGGTTGGTAACAGATACTGTAATTGACCTGGCAACTCCCCAGCGGAGTTTTGCCTGCCAAAAATATGAAACACGAGAGGTCACACCTCCCCACGACGTCTAACGACACAAGTGGACTGAAGATAGATAGATAGATAGATAGATAGATAGATAGATGGATGGATGGATCGATGGATGGACGGATGGATGAATGGACGGACGGACGGACGGACGGACGGACGGATGGATGGATGGATAGATAAATAGATAGATAGATGGATGGATGGATGGCTTTGGATGGGTGTGGATGGATGGATGGATGGATATATAGATAGATAGATAGATATATAGGTAGATAGATAGATAGATAGATAGATAGATAGATAGATAGATAGATAGATGGATGGATGGATGGATAGATAGATGGATGAATAGATAGATAGATGGATGGATAGATGGATGGATAGATGGACAGATAGATAAATAGAAGGATGGATGGATGGATATATACATAGATAGATGGATGGATAGATGGATGGATAGGTGGATGGATGGGTGGATGGACGGACGGACAGACAGAAAGACAGATAGATAGACAGACAGACAGACAGATAGACGGACAGACAAACATATATATATAGATATAAATAGAGATAGATAGACAGACATACAGGCCGACAGACATACATACATATAGACAGCTATATAGATACATTGACAGATAAGACAAACAAGACAGACAAGGCAGGCAGACAGACAGACAGATATGATCCCTTCACCACAAATGTGTCGTTGGTCAAGAATAAAATAGGCCCAACACCATATTCCTGATAAGCCACATTGGCATGTTAACCGTATCGTTACTTTCTTTGGTGTAATGATGATACTGGTGATAATGACTATGATGATAAGGGTAATGATGATGGTGACAATATCCTAGCCAGCAAGAAAAACAGACTAGTCTGTAGGTGGCCATACCTGATGCTAGTGTCCGGTTGGTGGTAAGAACGTCAATGTAGGCTATGTCGCCTCTACCAGCTCGTGTTTTGGCCACGATGTGGAAGCGGTACCGATAGTTCGGCTTCAGGTTACTTATCCGGGCTTGTAGTCTGAGCTGAGAGTTGGGCTGCAACTGGACAGGGGTCAGTGGACCAAGGCGGTTATCTACAACTGGAAAAGAAAAGTAAATCTTTGATACGTTGGACCTAGGGCTGCAAATCATTGATGGAAACCAGTTTCTGCTTTGTTCATGTGGTACCAGGTTGAAAAAAAATAAAACCATAGTAATCTTCCAAACATTACACTAAAGCTACTAAAGAGGTGTGTGCATGGGACCAGTAATGTCATGATGCAAAACATTGACCTGCCAGTGCAAATAATCGTAAATAGGATTCTCGGAAAGAACGATCGGTAGTGGTAGCTTCATGCTGCCCAGACTTCAGTTCAAGTTCTATTTCACATCAAAGGTCGAGTGCAATTGATCTCCGACGTTATTTGTCTCTTTCATTGATTTGCAATATTACAGATTATTTTACTGTTCATTCAAGAAAAACAACCAAGATGGCGTCTATTTTGCTCTCGCCTTCAATTCTATGATGGACGATACCACGAGCTGATGTCTTACATTTGTTTCCACGGAAACGCAATGTGATTTTCTGTTTGGATTAATTACGTTCGGTTTGTGGAGTTTTCCCTCTGTCTAGTCTGCGGTTACCCTGTGTTGTATTTCCACGGTCATGTGCACATGAACGAGCTTAGCAAGAATGGCGCCCTTCACCCTATTTGCTGAAAGTAGCAGTTTGGGTGTGGCTAGGAAATATTCACACAGGCCAACGACGAACTTGCGCATGAGCTGCAGTGGTCAGCGACCCATAGCTAACTGCTATCGTCAGACCCTTGTGCACCTCCACACGGTGATCCTGGATAACAGGCTGCAGCAGGGCAGACTGGCTAAAGAGACGTATCGAAGAGGGGATGCTAACCCGGTACTAAAAAAATGCTTGCTGAAGTCAGATGAGATGGACCGAAAGATGCAAATATCGCAGTCAAGCTGTAAACTACGACACACCGCATTCCGTTCTCTGGACTACATTCTAATACTTAAGCCCTTTCAGGGTTTGGTAGCGGGAGATTGAGAACGAACGAAGCTAAGTCAAATACATTTAATATGTAAGCAGACACAAAGAGAATATATATTTTGGGAGCCAATTACAACTGCAAGTAGTGGCTGTTATGAGAAAGGTAATACGGAAATAAATGAAAAGAAATCTAAGAAATATAAAGACAAGTATTGAAATGCCGTTGGAAACCTCCAGTCTGATTCCAGTTTTGTTCTGGGTATGGCCCTTTATCTAACCAAAGAGTACATCTGTGGTTCGGTTGTAGGTGATGTACATACATGGATCTACATTTTGGTTAAGGGCAGTCACAAAGCAGTAATTGCTATCGGGGATGACGTGTTAGAGACTTTGTTGGGCTAGGTCTCTGTTTTTCTTGAGGTGGGTGACCATTTCGCTATCTCGCTGCTATTCCTATCCTAACAATCATATGGTCTCAATGAATGTAAGTCCAGAGTGCCGGCATCCTAAGTTAACTTCAGTCGTCTCGATTAGTCGTACTGGCACTGGTCCAAGGTAGCTCGGGACGAGAGAGTCAGGTTTATGACCAGCGCAGCTAACAATCCTATGGTCTCAATGAATGTAAGTCCAGAGTGCCGGCATCCTAAGTTAACTTCAGTCGTCTCGATTAGTCGTACTGGCACTGGTCCAAGGTAGCTCGGGACGAGAGAGTCAGGTTTATGACCAGCGCAGCTAACAATCCTATGGTCTCAATGAATGTAAGTCCAGAGTGCCGGCATCCTAAGTTAACTTCAGTCGTCTCGATTAGTCGTACTGGCACTGGTCCAAGGCAGCTCGGGACGAGAGAGTCAGGTTTATGACCAGCGCAGCTAACAATCCTATGGTCTCAATGAATGTAAGACCAGAGTGCCGGCATCCTAAGTTAACTTCAGTCGTCTCGATTTGTCGTACTGGCACTGGTCCAAGGTAGCTCGGGACGAGAGAGTCAGGTTTATGACCAGCGCAGCTGCTTTCTCACTAAAATCCAATTGCAGCGAAAGCGACATCTTCAAGACAGAACCGTCTTCTGATGTCGCAATCATCGCTTAAGATCGACAACTAACTGTATGCCAGTAATAAACTAAGTACGTGTTTACAGACCGGTCGACTAGAGCGTGTCGATAATAGGTGACGAAACCGACACTTCTGCTGTAAGAAATGATCGCGCTACCACTAGGCCACTCCTACGCTGGAATCTAATTTAACAGTATTTAACAATTTCAATTAAAAAGCTGATTTCCCAAATCCCATCTAACGCGATTAGCCATCGTCGAAGTGTGTCCAACTTCGGATTAGACCGCATCGATACCGAACTAATTGGTAGCCAATACTGGCACAGCTGACGCTTGTGATAAACCTAGACTGACAGTATCGATACGTACCGTATTGGTATCCAATATCAAATCCTGTCAGGATCCCATTTTGTCTGTCAGGCGGAAGCCAGCGTAATGTTACACTCTCGTGCGTGACAGAGTCGGCAAATAGTCCCTGTACTGCTGTAGGTGCTGTGGACATAATGAATAGTTTGTTCAGGGAAGTTTACACAGGCACAGCATACAGGGTGTCCTACTTTCTACCGGCCCCTGGTTATCCCTTATAACTGGTAAACCAAAGAACGTAACTCAATACAATTTGACATGGACATGCCTTGGTGTATGAGAAACACAAGTTAATAGCGAATTTTGCGAGCGGTCGCAATAAGCCTCGGCATGCCTGCATATTACGGAAGGTATTCAGGAGTCACAAACTCAGTTTCCCGCCAAATTTTTTCTTGCATTTCCAAAAGATGCATTGGTTGTTGCGAAACAGTTTCCCTTCCAGCTTCCCCATAGGAAGAAATCAGGTGGGTTAAGATCAGGCGACCTCGATGGCCAAAGTCCCACAGAAGTAATACGATCTTTAAAGAAGGAACCAATTTCAGCCTTGCTGATATTTGAGATGTAGCGTGGGGCTCTACCCTGCTGAAAATAACCAGTGCGTAGTTCTTGGTCATCCAATGGGTTCACAGTATGTCCATGTTCAATTTTATTGAACACGTGCATTGGTTTAAAAGTTATCTGGGAAAACCAGGGGCCGGAAGCGAGTGGGACACTCTGATGTGCTGGTGAATACCTTTCGTAACATGCAGGCATGCAGATGCAAATTGCGACCACTTGCACAATTTGCTATGAGTTTGTTATGTTTCTCACATATCAAGGTATTCAAATGCCAGAATTAATTGAGTTAGGTGCATCGGTTTAAAAGTTATCAAGTAAAACCAGGGACCGGAAGCAAGTTTAGGTCACAAATGTTGATATCTTTATTCTGACTGTACAAATGATACCATGTTCAAAAGATATATGAGAGAGGGAGAGAGAAAGAGAGCGAGTGAGAGAAAGAGATAGAGAGAGAGAGATAGAGAGTAAATGCGCTATATATATTTCATTTTTACAAAAGATGAAATTTCTTGCAATCATAAATTATTTTTGTTTGACAACTAAGAGTAATTTTTTACATAAAGTTTTGTTTACTGCTTAAATCAGCCCCGTAAGCAGAAACTGCCGTGGATGAATTCAGTGTACTAGGCCGCAGCTTGTGTGAAGTGAGGTGGACAGAGCTTGTGTGAATTCTTCTTCTTCTTTTTCGTACGCAGTCAGACAGTAACCATTATTTTTTTGAAAAAAAGCGGCGGTCATCCTGAGGCTGTCGCCACTGCCATAGAGCTTGTCTTGCAGTTCCACTGGCAATGGCCACATCTGCTCTCTCTGATCCTCGTATGTCGGGCAGTTCTGCAGCAGATGTTCAGCGGTCATTTTACCAGTACCGCACGGGCATTCGTCGGTACCACCTATCTTCAGTTTGTTGAATAGGTGGTACCTCAGTCTATTGTGGCCAGTGCGAAGTCTGAAGACAACGACCTGCTCTCTTCGATTCAACTGGTAATAGGCATCGTTTTTGGTGTAACCAGTATGTTCGGTTTCCCATTTGGTCATGTATCTGGCTTTAATAAGCCGTTTTGACTCTTCGTACGTCATACTAGTATATGTTTGTGGTAGTCTTGCACCTTCTTTTGCCAGTCTGTCTGCCTCCTCGTTGCCTTGGATGTTGCAGTGTGATGGGACCCACTGTACCACTACCCTTTTTGGTGCGGACTGCTGGCACAGTTTGCAGAGTGCTGCTCTTAAGTCATTAAGCTCAGTGTTTTTCTGGCTTCTTAGCGCTGTGACTACGGCGAGAGCATCTGTCAGCAGGACTATATGGCTCTCATTTTCACTGTGTGTCACCATTTCTTCCACTGCCGCCCTCAGTGCCCCTGCCTCCGCTCTGAAATTGCTTGTGTACTTACCAGTAGCGAATGACAGTGTTATTTGTCTGCCATTTGGTAGGTTCAGGAATGCTCCTGCCCCTCCGTTCTGTGTAGTGTTTGTTACAGAACCGTTGGTGTATGCATGGGTCCAGTCCATGCTTGGGTAGCTTTTCGATATGAAGCTTAGGGTAGTATCTCTCCTTTCTTTTTCAGTCAGGCAGTTTTTGTTTGCAATACCTGGTATATTTTCTACCACCTCTGGAAATATATCCTGCCTGCAGGTAGGTTTTCGTACAGTAGTGATGGGTTTTGGTATTCTTAGTGCGTTTATGGGATCTTCATGCATCTTTGCTTTGGCTATTTCTGCAAAGTTTCTCCGCTTTAGTTTCCCATTTCCCAAATTGTTTAGTCTCTGGTGCATTGGATGGTCAGTCAGTCTTCGGAGTTTCTCTGACTGCAGCTGGGCTCTGCAGTCTCTTCTATCGGTCATGGATTGCAGTTTTGTAATATTTTCAAGTTCTACAATTGGCGTTGACTTCATGCCTCCTGTTTAAACTCTCATGGCTTGGTTTTGAAGTTTGCTAACTTTATCGAAGTTCGCCTTTGCTGCTGTTGTCCATGCCACAATGCCATACCCGAGAACTGGTCTCACTCTTCCAGTGTACAGTTTCTTTAGTATGCCTTCGTCTGCTCCCCATCTTGTGCCAGCAAGTTTCCTCATGATTGCCATTCTTTCTCTGGATCTCATTCGGTTTCTCTCAATCTGACTTTACCATGTCATGCGCCGATCAAATGTGACTCCCAGATAGGTTGGGTTGTCGTTTGGCTGCAGGAATTTGCCATTTAGACTTAATTTGGTATTTTGGAGTTTTAATGAAAGCGAGAATATTGTGCATGTGGTTTTCTCCTCGTTTATTTTGACCAGCCATGAGTTCGCCCACTCTTCCAGCGATGTTAGGGCCGTCTGCATCCGATTTCTTGCTATGGTGAGATTCTTTTCAGAGGTCCACATAGCCAGATCGTCTGCAAACATTGAGCTATGGACTCTCCTTGGTATATTCTCTGTAATGTCGTTTATATATACCAGGAAGAGTGTGGGTGACAATACTCCCCCTTGGGGTACTCCCTGCTCGAGTGTCACCTTTTTGCTCATCTGCCCTTGTACTTGGACTCTGGCCGTTCTTTGTTTGAGGTAGTGGTTGATCCACTTGTACATCTTCCCACAAACGTCACTTCTTCTTAGCTTGACTCTAAGTCCGTCTTTCCAGACTTTGTCAAATGCCTTTTCCAGGTCCACCCAAACAGCTACTGTGTGTTTCTGTGCCTGGTAGGCATCTTCTATTTCCTGGGCTATGAGGATGACCTGGTCCTCAGTGGATCTGTGCTGTCTAAAGCCGGCTTGCTGTGGAATTAGTATTCGTTTTTCTTCCAGATGCCACATCAGTCTGGTGTTTATCATACGTCCCATCAGCTTGCCGACACAGCTCAGTAGGTTGATGGGCCTGTATCCATTTGGATCTGTTTTGTCCTTTCCTGTTTTTGGTACTGGTACCAGTACTGCGTCTTTCCATGCCTGGGGTACAATTACCCTTTTCCAGCTTTGGTTCAGGACCGATAGCAGTTTCCTCTTCGCTGTTTGGCCCAGCCCCATCAGCATTTCGTTTGTTATCCCGTCTTTTCCGGGAGATTTCCTTTTCTTTAATGTTCTCATAGCCTCTTCCATTTCGCTCATTGTTAATTTGGCCATCATGTGCTCTTCAGGTGCCGTATTGATGTTGTCGTGCCCCTTTAGCTCTTCGCTAATGTCTGTATGCTTATCTGCAGGGACCTCGATGTGGTTTTCTCTGGCATAGTGATCGACAAAAGCGTTTGCGGCTTTCTTACCTGTGAGCAAGTTTTCGCCCTGCTTGATTGTAATATGTTTGTTTGACGGGGTTTCGTCGTTCATGGCTCTGACTAGCTTCCATAGCTTGTTTCCGTCTTTGTCCAGGTTTAGGCTTTCCGTTTAGATTTTCGCTTGTGTGAAGTGAAGTGGGCAGAGCTTGTGTGAAGTGAGATGGGCAGAGCTTGTGTGAAGTGAGATGGGCAGAGCTTGTGTGAAGTGAGGTGGGCAGAGCTTGTGTGAAGTGAGATGGACAGAGCTTGTGTAAGGTGAGGTTGGCAGAGCGTGTGTGAAGTGAGGTGGGTAGAGCTTGTGTAAGGTGAGATGGGCAGAGCTTGTGTGAAGTGAGGTGGGCAGAGCTTGTGTGAGGTGAGATGGGCAGAGCTTGTGTGAAGTGAGGTGGGGAGAGCTTGTGTGAAGTGAGGTGGGGAGAGCTTGTGTGAGATGAGGTGGGCAGAGCTTGTGTGAAGTGAGGTGGGCAGAGCTTCTGGGAAGTGAGGAGGGCAGAGTTTGTGTGAGGTGAGGTGGGCAGAGCTTGTGGGAAGTGAGGTTGGCAGAGCTTTTGTGAGGTAGGCAGAGCTTGTGTGAAGTGAGATGGGCAGAGCTTGTGTGAAGTGAGGTGGGGAGAGCTTGTGTGAAGTGAGATGGACAGAGCTTGTGTGAAGTGAGGTGGGTAGAGCTTGTGTAAGGTGAGGTAGGCAGAGCGTGTGTGAAGTGAGGTGGGTAGAGCTTGTGTGAGGTGAGATGGGCAGAGCTTGTGTGAAGTGAGGTGGGCAGAGCTTGTGTGAGGTGAGATGGGCAGAGCTTGTGTGAAGTGAGGTGGGGAGAGCTTGTGTGAAGTGAGGTGGGTAGAGCTTGTGTAAGGTGAGGTTGGCAGAGCTTCTGGGAAGTGAGGAGGGCAGAGTTTGTGTGAGGTGAGGTGGGCAGAGCTTGTGGGAAGTGAGGTTGGCAGAGCTTTTGTGAGGTAGGCAGAGCTTGTGTGAAGTGAGGTGGGCAGAGCTTGTGTGAAGTGAGGTGGGCAGAGCTTGTGTGATGTTAGGTGGGCAGAGCTTGTGTGAGGTGAGATGGGCAGAGCTTGTGTGAGGTGGGCAGAGCTTGTGTGAGGTGGGCAGAGCTTGTGTGAAGTGAGGTGGGCAGAGCTTGTGTGAGGTGATTTGGGCAGAGCTTGTGTGAGGTGGGCAGAGCTTGTGTGAAGTGAGGTAGGCAGAGCTTGTGTGAAGTGAGGTGGGCAGAGCTTGTGTGAAGTGAGGTGGGCAGAGCTTGTGTGAAGTGAGGTGGGCAGATCTTGTGTGAAGTGAGGTGGGCAGAGCTTGTGGGAGGTGATTTGGGCAGAGCTTGTGTGAAGTGAGGTGGGCAGAGCTTGTGTGAGGTGAAGTGGGCAGAGTTTGTGTGAGGTGGGGTGAGCAGAGTTTGTGTGATGTGGGATGGACAGAGCTTGTGTGAAGTGAGGTGGGCAGAGCTTGTGTGAGGTGAGGTAGACAGAGCTTGTGTGAAGTGAGGCGGATAGTTCCCTGCCTCGCTGCTTATCTATCCCTAACCTCAGTTAAAGCACACATTTACAAATGAACCGATATCGGGATTTGAACCCTGTACCTTTGCCATGACAAGCGAATGCTCTATCACTACACTTACTGTGTATGCTACATCATGTTTTTACTTATTGTACATGTCTAAAAAATGCTTCTGATTAATACTGACCTAGAATAGAGGTTGATACTGACCTAGAATAGAGGTTGATACTGACCTAGAATAGAGGTTGATACACAACATGTTGGAACAACATTTCTATATATACATGAGCAATTACACCGCCCACGACCTTCAAAATACAACACAAGCCCACTGACTACAAAATATAACAGAATCCCACTGACTACAAAATATAACAGAATCCCACTGACTACAAAATATAACAGAATCCAACTGACTACAAAATATAACAGAATCCCACTGACTACAAAATATAACAGAATCCCACTGGCTACAAAATATAACAGAATCCCTCTCTCATGTAGCATGTCCTTTGTAGAACGTCGCTCCCATCACAGTCTGTCTGAAAGAAACTAGTTCCCTTGCCAAAACTCTAGCTTCCGCCACTGTCATACTCAGGCACTCCTGGATATCTTGGTGCCATCGTCTTCTTGGTCTACCCCTTCCTCTTTTTCCTGGCACCATACCTTCCATCACCGTCCTCTCAAGACCGTTGTGTCTCTTGATGTGACCAAAGTATTTGCATTTTCTAGCCAAAATGGAATTGATAAACCAGTTCTCCTCTATGCTCAACTCTTGCCGAATGTCTACATTTGTTCTTTTCTCTGTACAGGGTATTCTGAGGATCTTTCTGTAACATTTTGACTCGAAGGATTCGATTCTTTGTCTAGAGGTTTTGGTAATCGTCCATGCTTCAAAGCCATAAGCTGCCACAGGAAAAACACAGGCTCTCAAGACTTTTACTTTTATCATTTTGTTGGTGCCCTGCCATAATTTCTTCAGGCTGTTCAGTCTCTGCATTGCCATAGCTAGTCTTCTTCTGATTTCTTTCGAGCAGTCACCATTTTTGTCGATTCTGGAGCCCAGATATTCAAAATGTGTAACCTGATCTATTTCCTCACCACCCACTGTAAATTTATGCTGACATTGTGTCTTGTCGGTGGTCATTATCTTTGTTTTGTTTATGTTTATGAACAGATTTTGATCTTAACTATGTCTATTAACGGCTGAAAGTAGCTGCTCTAGCCCTTCCGCCCTTCTTGATAGTATCACTGTGTCATCTGCGTATCGTAACTCTGGAATCTCGTACCCCCCAATCGTAAATGGGTCGAAACTTTCAATGTTCTCATCTTCTCGCACATCTCTCATTATACATTCCGCATATATGTTGTACAGATGGGTGAGAGGATATATCCCTGTCGGACTCCCTTTTGTACTGCAAACCAATCTGATGTTTGCCCAGATACTCGGACAGCGGCTTGTTGATCTTGGTATAATGTTTCAATGAGATGGACTATATGCAAAGGAAACCCCATTTCCTTCATGATTCTCTACAGATTTTGATGTTTTACCGTGTCGAAGGCCTTAGTGTAATCAATGAAACATGTGTACATGTCTACATTAAACTCTCTACATTTTTCATAGATATTCCTTAAATTGAATATGTGTCTTTCCTAAAACCTGCCTGGACTACGTGAATTTCAGATTCAAACCTTTTCTCTATCCTTCTTAATAGGATTCGCAGGAGTATCTTGCTAGCATGGCTGATCAGTGCGATAGTTCGGTAGTTCGTGCACAGCTTCAGGTTGCCTTTTTTGGGGAGGGGAATATAAATTGATTTTTCCATGCTTCTGGTTATTCTGCACTGTGCCATATCTGTTTACACAGCTTGTGATAGACTCGAGCACATGCCTCTCCTCCTGCTTGTATTAGCTCTGCTGGGATATCATCGCATCCTGGGGACTTTCCATTTTTCAGACTTTTAATTACAGAGCGTACTTCTTCCAATGTTGGTTCAGGTTCTTTCTCATTCTTTGGTAGGATTGTAACTGAGCGCTTTGTGCTGTCTCCATACATGGTTCTGCAGTACTCTCTCCATCTATTCAGTATGTCTTTGGTTTCTGTTAATGTGTTATCCTCTTCGTCATTTATGACACGTGGAACAGGACGGAATTCCCTTGTCAGTATTCTTATTGCTTTGAATGCATCTCTTTCTTTGCCAGAATCCCACTGACTATAAAATATAACAGAATCCCACTGACTACAAACAATAACAGAATCCCACTGACTACAAAATATAACAGAATCCCACTGACTACAAAATATAACAGAATTCCACTGACTACAAAATATAACAGAATCCCACTGACTACAAAATATAACATAATCCCACTGACTACAAAATATAACAGAATCCCACTGACTACAAAATATAACAGAATCTCACTGACTGCAAAATATAACAGAATCCCACTGACTATAAAAGACGCCGAACAATCTCATGACAACTAACATTTAATTAGAAACACAATCTGATTGTGTCACAACTGCATAATAAGAACACATTTAAGAGAAAGCGGGAGATTGGCAGAATCCTAGATGAAGGAAACGTAGCAATTACATTTCCCACAATACACAAACGGAAGTGTATCTAACATGCACCAATCAAAAACACGAAATTGTTTGATTTCTTTCCAACACAAAAAGAAATGTACATTCGTAATAAGTGAAGATTGAACACGCAATAGAAGAACGCGTTGAAGTATGAAAGTAGACATTGCCTTTGTTATATGAGAAGTTATATGGAGATGTAATGGAGATGTTATGGAGATGTTATGGAGATGTTATATGGAGATGTTATGGAGATGTTATGGAGATGTTATATGGAGAAGACAAGAATAGAATGACACGAAACGATAACAAGAAGGATAATAGAACGAGAGAAAAACATATGTCAGAAAATTAAATTCGAAAATAAAGAAAGGAAATTGTTTGAGAAAGACAGAAATGGAATAAACAGAGAAATGGGATGAGCAGAAAATGGGAGCGACGTTCTACAAAGGACATGCTACATGAGAGAGGGATTCTGTTATATTTTGTAGCCAGTGGGATTCTGTTATATTTTGTAGTCAGTGGGATTCTGTTATATTTTGTAGTCAGTGGGATTCTGTTATATTTTGTAGTCAGTGGGATTCTGTTATATTTTGTAGTCAGTGGGATTCTGTTATATTTTGTAGTCAGTGGGCTTGTGTTGTATTTTGAAGGTCGTGGGCGGTGTAATTGCTCATGTATATATAGAAATGTTGTTCCAACATGTTGTGTATCAACCTCTATTCTAGGTCAGTATCAACCTCTATTCTAGGTCAGTATCAACCTCTATTCTAGGTCAGTATTAATCAGAAGCATTTTTTAGACATGTACAATAAGTAAAAACATGATGTAGCATACACAGTAAGTGTAGTGATAGAGCATTCGCTTGTCATGGCAAAGGTACAGGGTTCAAATCCCGATATCGGTTCATTTGTAAATGTGTGCTTTAACTGAGAAATGAAGAATACATTGAACAGGATATGAAAATATGTGAGAAAGAAAGAAATGGATTAACAGGAAAGGAAAATGTGTCATGCACAGGAGGAGGCTCACCCTGGGGGCCACTCTTCCCCTTCTCTCTCTCTCTCCTCTCACCTCACTCTGTTTCATTTGACTCTATCCTACAGTCACACTCTTGCACAACTTTCACACGCGCCCTCATGCTGAGGCCCTTCCATTGCACTTTGGTTGGGCTAGCTTCTGAGGGCGCACAAACCTAGCATAGGTACATACAGACACACGCATGCATCCAAGCACTGGTTTATGCGTCCTGATATCGCCCAATGGACTACGGTCTGGGGAGGAAAATGGCGCGCCACCGCCAGTAGAAACTAGTGAGGCAAACATCTAAGAAAAAAAATAAAAAAAAATAAAAGGAAAATGTGTGAAAAATAAAGACATGTGATAATCACGATAGGACAATATGTGAGATAGAAAGAGAAGGAAAAAAACAGAAAAGGAAAATATATGAGAAATGAAGAAATAGGATAAAGAGCAAAGGAAAATGTATGAGAAAAAGAAATTGGACAAATAGGAAGCGGAAATTGTTGAGAAATGGAGAAGTGGCAAAGGTGAAAGAAAAACGTATGTGAAAGGAAGAGAAGGGATAAAAAAAAAGATTATGGAGAAAGAAATCAGATAAAAGTACGACGCATTAATTACACAGAGTGACAGACAACATAATAGTTTTGTCAACTTGCCAAAAAGAAGCCTAATCAGTGGCTATCTCAAACAGTCAATATTGGAAAAAATCTGGCATCGTGCACAGCTCTTAACGGGCCAGAAAGATGAATTGTGGGAGTAATAAAGATCGAGGGACAAAAACGTGGACTGGTTATAGCGAATGAAATAGAAATAGCCCAGTAAATGGCCGAGCGATTTGGATGTCGATTTTTGACCTAGGGGACATGAGTTCAAATCCTCGGAACGGGATCAAGATGCTGAGCAGCGCATGAGCTGCAGTGGTCACCGACCCATAGCTGACTGCTAGCGTCAGGGCCTGCGAACCAGAGCTGCCAAGACCCTTCTACACCTCCATGTGGTGATCCTGGATAACAGGCTGCAGCAGGGCAAACTGGCTAAGGAGAAGGGATCGAAGAGGGAATGCTAACCCGGTACTCAAAAAATGCTTGCTGAAGTCGGATGTGTTGGACCGAAAGGTGCAAATATTGCAGTCAAGCTGTAAACTACAACACAACGCATTCCGTTTTCTGGACTACATTCTGCTACTAACCATTTCAGGGTTTGGTAGTGGGAGATTGAGAACGAACGAAGAAGAAGAAGAAGAAGAAGAAGAAGAAATCCTCGGAACAAAGGTATGTTTTTTTTCTATATAAATAAAAACCGTGTGTGTATACTGCGTGCCTACTGCATAAGGAAATGACGTTTATTCCTTAGCCCTAAAATCCTTCCCTTAGTCCTCAGTAATAGAAATAAACACAGGAATGATAATGTCTGAAGAAACATCTCTGCACAACGTCAGAGACAAGAGAAAAGACACATTAAAACATAAATAGAGAGAAGAGCAGAGACGTCACTTCCCAACACCAGTGTTTCGGAGTGTGGATTGTACATCAGGAAGGATGGCACACATTGCAAGAGAGTTTCATGTTCCCTAAACACACTTCCTCGGCAAGGCTGGCCGTGTTTAAATGTAGCCAAACGGCGACGGTTTGGTATTGAGAATACACTTACATAGCTAAACCGTCGCCATTTGACCCTTTCTGGACATGACTTGCCGAGGATGTACCCACCCACCAGCACTTAAAGCAGGCCATGAACATCAAGGATGGGAGGTGATCCTCTCCGTCTCGCTCTTGCGGCCATCCACGCACAGCCTGGTCAAGTCAAATTGGAAAGATATCATCCTCATTGCATGTGGCCTGAGACTCAGACACTCATAGTGCCTATGGACGGTTGGCGCAATGGAGTCTAATTGTGTGGCAGACTGTCTACCTAAGTACCTACATAGCTACCTACCTAAACACCTGTGCAAGCGTGTCTTTCCATCAGAGAACTACCTACATAACCAGCATTACCTATTAAGTGAAACATATAGTCTCACAATAACAGTCAGTTGATCTCATTGCTAGTGGGAACTAGATCTCACCTAAACCAAACGAACAGGTGCACACGAGTTCAACTGAATCAGTCTTTATCAGATTCTTACAATGAATTCCGGCCCACTGTGGAGTCTTTGAAAACGAGAAGGTAGATGAGCTAGCAAAAGTCGGAAGTAGTGGCACACAGAATCGCCATCCACAGAGCCATAGAGAAACAAAAACACTCATAAACAGAATGGAGAGACCAGCACAAAGGATACTAGCCAGCAAATGACAGCACAGACAGACGTTGCAGAGAATGACATACAAAGATCTTCAGACTCGCAACGGGACTTTGCAGACGCAATGTCTACCACTACAGAATGTGTCTCAGAGACACCTATTCGTGCAATTGTGGAGCATCCAAGCACACCAGCACATTTCCTGCAGGACTACCTTAGTTGAGCAGACACAAGAGAGGCAGTCTGGCCTGGTGACCATGCTCGAAAAGCTGTGAGGGACTGGCAAAGACCTGAAGTGCAATCTTCTTAGTAAGCCTCACCGGGCTAGAAGCACAGCATCAGTTGATCGAAGAAGAAGTCTTTAATAGTGTTAAGCCTGGTCTTTTACTACACGATGGAGAAAACAGAGGCCCTAACATAACCAAATGACACTGCCTGTAGTTGATGTGGACGTACCTTGACACAAGAAGACACACACAGAACAAACGACAACAGGTTGGATAGTGTAAGGAACAAACAAAATGCTTACTTCCTTCTGGAGTGAAGACATCGATGGAATCACTTGGAGGTCCTTGGTAGTGCGTGTTGACCACGACCACCTGGACTTTGAAAGTGGAGTACGCTGGAAGATCTGAAACCGATCCTTTGGCAAGTTGACCTATTTCTATGGTCCGGTTTGACCAGGGGATGTACACTTCCTTCACCTCTTTCTCGTCCCACTTCCGGCACAATATCTGTTTAGGTTAGTTAAAGGAAAATATTCTGTTTAGGTTAGTCAGAGGACAATAATCTGTTTAGGTTAGTTAATGGAAAATTTATGTTTAGGTTAGTCAGAGGATAATATTCTGTTCAGGTTAGTCAGAGGAGAATATTCTGTTTAGGTTTGTCAGAGGACAATATTCTGTTTAGGTTAGTCAGAGGACAATATTCTGTTTAGGTTAGTCAGAGAACAATATTCTGATTAGGTTAGTCAGAGGACAATATTCTGTTTAGGTTAGTCAGAGAACAATATTCTGATTAGGTAAGTCAGAGGACAATATTCTGTTTAGGTTAGTCAGAGGACAATATTCTGTTTAGGTTAGTCAGAGGAGAATATTCTGTTTAGGTTAGTCAGAGGAGAATATTCTGTTTAGGTTAGTCAGAGGAAAATATTCTGTTTAGGTTAGTCAGAGGAGAATATTCTGTTTAGGTTAGTCAGAGGAGAATATTCCGTTTAGGTTAGTCAGAGGAAAATATTCTGTTTAGGTTAGTCAGAGGACAATATTCTGTTTAGGTTAGTCAGAGGAGAAATTCTGTTTAGGTTAGTCAGAGGAAAATATTCTGTTTAGGTTAGTCAGAGGAGAATATTCTGTTTAGGTTAGTCAGAGGACAATATTGTGTTTAGGTTAGTCAGAGGAGAATATTGTGTTTAGGTTACTTTTGTTTAGATTGTTCATGAACTTGGACTATGTTTTATAGAAGCTCTCAATTTGTCTTTTCTCTATCATTTTTTCTCATCTCTCACTTTTTTAAGTCTCTCTCTCTCTTGTTCTCTCATCTCTCTCTCCACTTATATTGCCCCCCCCCCCCTCTCTCTCTTTCACTTTCTCGTCTTTTCCTAACTCATTTTCTCGTCTTTCTCTCACAACTTTCTCTCGCCTCTCCCTCACCCACTTTCCCTCACATCTTCCTCACTCACTTTCCCTCGCCTCTTCCTCTCTCAACTTACTCTCGTATCTCCCTCGTTCACTTTCCCTCGCCTCTACCTCACTGACTTATCCTCGCCTCTTCCTCACTCACTTTCCCTCGCCTCTCCCTCTCATTTTCCCTAGCCTCTCCCTTACTCACCTCTCCCTCACTCACTTTCGTTCGCCTCTCCCTCACTCACTTTACCTCCTATCTCCTCTCACTTTCCCTCGCCTCTCCCTCACTGACTTTCCTCACCTCTCCCTCACTCACTTTCGTTCGCATCTCCTTAACTTACTTTCCCTCGTATCTCCTCTCACTTTACTTCGCCTCTCCCTCACTCACTTTCCCTCGTATCTCCCTCTCATTTTCCAGGTTGTTTCTCTGTAACTTTCCCTTGTCTATCTCACACTTTTTCTCGACTCTCTCTCACTCACTTTACCTAGTCTATCTCACACTTTCCCTCGTATCTCCCTCTCTCACGTTTTCTCGTCTCTTCCTCACTTTTTCTATTCTGTGTCTCGCTTGCCCTCCCTCACTTTCTGTCGCCTCTCCCTATCTTTCCCTCACCTCTCCCTCACGCACTTTCTCTCACCTCTCCCTCCCTCACATTCCCTCGTCTTTCTCTTACTTTCCCTCGCTTCTCCCACACTTTCCTTCATCTTTCATTTACTTTCTTTCTCCGCTCTCTCGTCTTTCTCTCTCATGTTCTTTTTTTTCTCTCTTGTTCTCTCATCTCTCTCTCTCTCCACTTCTGTTGTCCCTCTTACAAGTTTTCTCTGGTAAATGATTGCAAAATTCGCCAAAGACACAAAACTATGCAGTAGTGTCTCATCTAAAGCAAATTGAGTATATAGAGGTCGGATTTAGATAAAATTCGAGAATTTGTCAGCTGGCAAATGGAGTTTAATGTAGATAAATGTACAGTCATCCACATCGGTAGATCCAATATGGAAAATAATTAGAGAATGGGAGAGAACAATATTAGAAAGATAATAAAGGAAAGCTACTTAGGAGTTACAAGATCAGACAGGTAAGGGGAGTGAGCAAGTCCAGGTAGCAGTGAAAACAGGCAAATGCAATGTTAGGTATGATAACAAGAAATATTAAATATAGAAGCAGGAAAGTGGTAGTCAAATTGTATAAAGCATTGGTTAGACCTAGATTGGAGTTCTTATCATTGGTTGTTGTTTGCGAATGCCCACAATCAGTAGGTTACTCTTTTGTGTGCCCTGAAAACTACGTTAAGTGGTGGGTTGCAGTAGCTTTCCTCAGATCCCGAGTGTGCTGATGAAGGTGGACCAGGGTCCTCCAGGAGGTTGTGCAATGCTTGGCTTTATCTTCGTGCCGCTCACTACTACGGGGATCATGCCACTCCTTCATCTTCTTAACCAGGCTACCATGAAAACAGCCCGTTTCGGGGAAGGGCTACGTGGAAGCCAAGGTGAGGGTCTTGTCCAGTATGTTTTCCCTGAATCTGACTAACATGTCTGATCAGTATATTTTGCCCGGCCAGTCGTTAGTCATCCTTAGGCAGTTCTTACCGTAGAGGGGATATAACCATGCTTGAAATGATAGAACACAGAGCGACAAAGCTGATAGTGGGATTCCAGAATTAGAGTTATGAGGAAAGACTCAGAAAAACCCGCCTATCGTGTTTAGAAAAGAGAAGAATTCGAGGTTACTTAATACAGGATTATAAGATAATCAAAGGAACGGATAAATTAGACTATAACAATTTTTTTTCAAAATTCAACCACCTACAAGAACAAGAGAGCATAGCTACAAATTAACTAAAGAAAAGTCTAGATTAGATATTAGGAAATTTTTTTCCAGTCAGAGTGGTGAATGAGTGGAATGCATTGCCACGGGAAGTAGTGGACGCAGGGACAATTAATGCATTTAAGAATACATTGGATGCGCATAGCTTCTAGAGCAAGGTCATGTAAATGAAACTGGTTGTATACAGACTCTGGAGTCTTCTCAATCAGTATAAAGACGTTAAGTGAAGTTAAGTTAAGCATCTCTCTCTTACTTTCTCGTTTCTTTCGTCGCACTGTCTTTCTATCGCCTATCTCACTCCCTTTCTCACGTCTCTCTCACTTCCTCTCTCTCTCACTTTGTCTCGCCTCTCTCTTTCTCTCGCCTGTCTCTCTTTCTCTCGTCTCACTCTCTTTCTAACGCCTATCTCACTCCCTTTCTCACTTCCTCTCTCTCTCTCTCTTTGTCTCGCCTTTCTCTTTCTCCCGTCTCACTCTCTTTCTATCGCCTATCTCAACCCTTTCTCACTTCCTCTCTCTCTCACTTTGTCTCGCCTCTCTCTTTCTCTCGTCTCTCTTTCTCTCGTCTCACTCTCTTTCTATCGCCTCTCTCACTCCCTTTCTCACGTCTCTCTCACTTTGTCTCGCCTCTCTTTTTCTCCCGCCTCTCTCTTTCTCTCGTCTCACTCTCTTTCTATCGCCTATCTCACTCCCTTTCTCACGTCTCTCTCACTTCCTCTCTCTCTCACTTTGTCTCGCCTCTCTCTTTCTCTCGCCTCTCTCTCTTTCTCTCGTCTCACTCTCTTTCTATCGCCTATCTCAACCCTTTCTCACGTCTCTCTCACTTCCTCTCTCTCTCTCACTTTGTCTCGCCTCTCTCTATCTATCGCCTCTCTCTTTCTCTCGAATCAGTCTCTTTTTATCGCCCATCTCTCCCTTTCTCACGTCTCTCTCACTTCCTCTCTCTCTCACTTTGCCTCGCCTCTCTCTTTCTCTCGTCTCACTCTCTTTCTATCGCCTATCTAATTCCATTTCTCTCTTCTCTCTTACATTTGTCCGTTCCTCCCGTCTCTCCATCATCATATGGGTATGTGTATGTGGGTGTGTTTCTACATCACTCTCTTATTGTAGCTTCATTATTATTTATTTCCTACACACCGCGGACTCAGTCTTTTATGCCATCTCCTTCTCTTTGTCAATATCACGCTTTCATTCTCTTTCTCACATTCTCTAACTCTTTATCTCTCATCTCTCACCCTCTCCTTTCTCTGTTTAATTTTCGCTTTTCTTCTTCATCACCTTCTTTTGCCAATGTATGAGCGAAGAGTAATGAGGGTCAGGTGAGACATACTGATCAAGGTAGGGGCGAAGAGTAATGAGGGTCAGGTGAGACATACTGATCAAGGTAAGGGCGAAGAGTAATGAGGGTCAGGTGAGACATACTGATCAAGGTAGGGGCGAAGAGTAATGAGGGTCAGGTGAGACATACTGATCAAGGTAGGGGCGAAAAGTAATGAGGGTCAGGTGAGACATACTGATCAAGGTAGGGGCGAAGAGTAATGAGGGTCAGGTGAGACATACTGATCAAGGTAGGGGCGAAGAGTAATGAGGGTCAGGTGAGACATACTGATCAAGGTAGGGGAGAAGAGTAATGAGGGTCAGGTGAGACATACTGATCAAGGTAGGGGCGAAGAGTAATGAGGGTCAGGTGAGACATACTGATCAAGGTAGGGGCGAAGAGTAATGAGGGTCAGGTGAGACATACTGATCAAGGTAGGGGAGAAGAGTAATGAGGGTCAGGTGAGACATACTGATCAAGGTAGGGGCGAAGAGTAATGAGGGTCAGGTGAGACATACTGATCAAGGTAGGGGCGAAGAGTAATGAGGGTCAGGTGAGACATACTGATCAAGGTAGGAGCGAAGAGTAATGAAGGCCAGGTGAAACATACCGATGAAGGTAGGAGAGAAGAGTAATCATGGTCAAGTGAAACATACTGATCAAGGTAGGTGCGAAGAGTAATCATGGTCAAGTGAAACATACTGATCAAGACCTCCATTTAACGTCGTTGTTCGTGCTCCTGGAAACAGACTGTGCCACAGCAGTTTAGCAAATGAGGTGGGGATATACACTGTACTCCTCATAGTGTTGAACCCTCAGAGGAGTCCTGCATTGAACTACGACCAGGATGACCCAGGTTAATCTTATCACGTACACCAATAGGTTTAAGAAGACCGCCTACGTCAGACACGAACGTTAGTAGGCAGGGGAGGGGGGACTTAAACAATGGCAGCAGCTACAGAGGAGGGAAGGATCAATGACAGCAGTTACAGAGGAGGGAAGGATCAATGGCAGCAACTACAGAGGAGGGAAAGATCAATGACAGCAGCTACAGAGGAGGGAAGGATCAATGACAGCAGCTACAGAGGAGGGAAGGATCAATGGCAGCAACTACAGAGGAGGGAAAGATCAATGACAGCAGCTACAGAGGAGGGAAGGATCAATGACAGCAGCTACAGAGGAGGGAAGGATCAATGGCAGCAACTACAGAGGAGGGAAAGATCAATGACAGCAGCTACAGAGGAGGGAAGGATCAATGACAGCAGCTACAGAGGAGGGAAGGATCAATGGCAGCAGCTACAGAGGAGGGAAGGATCAATGACAGCAGCTACAGAGGAGGGAGAGATCAATGACAGCAGCTACAGAGGAGGGAAGGATCAATGACAGCAGCTACAGAGGAGGGAAAGATCAATGACAGCAGCTACAGAGGAGGGAAGGATCAATGACAGCAACTACAGAGGAGGGAAGGTCAGATCTATTGCACCCACATACATGTAGTTAAAGGGGACTGAAGAGAGTTGTGCATGCGGTTTAGTATCATTCTCACGTCAAACAAACTCATACAGAACCACCACTACAAGAGCGCACATACTGCTTTGGTACAGACTTCCTACAAGGAGCTACCAGTAGTGATAACCCTATACGCGATGTGTTTGTATTTTATAACATTCCGGTCTTCTATTCTTCCAAAAAGTTCCCAAGAATTGATAATGCATTCAGAGAAACAGCAGCAATCATATGGACTGACCCACTCATAGATACACTAATAGGTGTCCTACCTTATACCCCCTAAATTTGCCATGAATGAGTTTATCCTCTGAATCAACGGCCTCCCATATAAAATGCGCTGTACTCTGGGTGATAGGTCGCTTCTGGTCCTGTTGGAAGCCGACAACTGTGATCTTGGGTTCTGAGAAGACCGGAGTCAACACAGACACAATATAAAAAAATATATATACTAAAACACAACGAACAAGTAGGAACTGTTAACTGTTCTGTGGCATACATTTTCTTCTTGTTCTTCTTCGCTCATTCTCAATCTCCCGCTATCAAGCCCTGAACGTTCTCAATCTCCCGCTATCAAGCCCTGAACGTTCTCAATCTCCCGCTATCAATCTCCCGCTATCAAGCCCTGAACGTTCTCAATCTCCCGCTATCAAGCCCTGAACGTTCTCAATCTCCCGCTATCAAGCCCTGAACGTTCTCAATCTCCCGCTACCAAGCCCTGAACGTTCTCAAACTCCCACTACCAAGCCCTGAACATTCTTAAACTCCCGCTACCAAGCCCTGAACGTTCTCAAACTCCCACTACCAAGCCCTGAACATTTTTAAACTCCCGATACCAAGCCCTGAACGTTCTCAAACTCCCACTACCAAGCCCTGAACATTCTTAAACTCCCGCTACCAAGCCCTGAACGTTCTCAAACTCCCACTACCAAGCCCTGAACATTCTTAAACTCCCGCTACCAAGCCCTGAAAAGACTAGATGTAGTCCTGAGAACGTAATGCGTTGTGTTGTAGTTTACAGCTGACTGCGATATTTGCACTTTCCGATCGGACACATATGACTTCAGCACGGTATTTTTGGATACCAGGTCAGCCGTCCTTCTTCGATGTCTTCTCCTTAGCCAGTCTGCTCTGTTGCAGCCTGTTATCTTGGATCATCACATGGAGATTGAGAAAGGTCTTGGCAGCTCGGGGTCTCTGGCCCTAATGCTGTCAGTCACTGCTTGATTGCTGATCGCTATAGTTCATATAGTTCTCAGCACCTTGAACTCTGTGACATACATACAAATAGGCGTGCATGATAGTATGGATAATAATAATAATAATAATAATCATCATAATAATAATACTAATAGTGGTCTACCCCAAGCGAAAATGCCGACAGTATCAGACGTGTGATGTCAGATGTAATCTTATGAGACTGTTAAGTCAATTCCTGGCACGTGGGACATTCATGCGAGGAGTCGGTTGTGTAGTCGTCGTGTGTTCTTTTCTTTCAGGACGCTCGCATTCCCTGCGCCTCGTCGATGGTGTCCCAATCTGTGATCTGAGTACCGTGTGTACAGGCAGATGTGCAACCATCTCCTAGGAGGTGACATCATGACTTGTCTCTTGATGAAGGCTAGCACTGGTGTAGTGCCTATTTGTCTCTTGATCAAAGCTGACACTGGTGTTGTACTTACTTGTCTCTTGATGAAGGCTAGCACTGGTGTAGTGCCTACTTGTCTCTTGATGAAGGCTAGCACTGGTGTACTTACTTGTCTCTTGATGAGGGCTAGCACTGGTGTAGTGCCTACTTGTCTCTTGATGAAGGCTAGCACTGGTGTAGTGCCTACTTGTCTCTTGATGAAAGCTGGCACTGGTGTTGTACTTACTTGTCTCTTGATGAAGGCTAGCACTGGTGTACTTACTTGTCTCTTGATGAGGGCTAGCACTGGTGTAGTGCCTACTTGTCCCTTGATGAGGGCTAGCACTGGTGTAGTGCCTACTTGTCTCGTAATATCTTCGTTTCTGATTCTATCCATTCCTGTTACTCCGAACATTCGTCAACAAACACTTCATCGCTGTTGTTACAATGTTTCGTTTATCTCTGTTTGTTAATGTCCAATTGTGGCTCAACCACCTGTATAATATCAAGTGTCAGCTATGGCCCACAAACAAGATACCGGAACAGAAAATCGATCAAATCAATCAGTCGCCATTTCCCCTTATACGTCAGCTGCAAACATATCACACCTCTTCTATCTCTTGTCTTGATGGTTCAATCTCTTGACATTAACCACTATTCTCTGTCATTTTTGCTTTCAACTTATTCTTCAAGACTTGTTTCTAACAACCTTGTATGCAATCTTAGCCAATAAAAGTATTGTAGCTGTTTAATATTGATTATAACACTGATTTTAGCACTGATTTTTAGCGTTGATTTTAAAACTGATTTTAGCACTTATTATAGCACTGAATTTAATTTTAGCACTGATTGTAGCACTGATTTAAAAACTACTTTAAACACAAATTTTAACACTGCTTATAACACTGATTTTGAAACTACTTTAAACACTTCTTTTAACACTGATTTTAACACTGATTTTAAAACTACTTTAAACACTACTTTATGATTTTAACACTTATTTTAGCACTGATTATAACACTGATTTTTAAACAACTTTAAGCACTACTTTTAAAGCTGATTTTAACATTACTTTTTACACTGATTTTTAGCTCTACTTTTGACGCTGATTTTATGTCTGATTTTAACACAAATTT
This sequence comes from Ariolimax columbianus, assembly GCA_036924085.1. NCBI lineage: Eukaryota > Metazoa > Mollusca > Gastropoda > Stylommatophora > Arionidae > Ariolimax > Ariolimax columbianus. The sequence goes on from JAVGWX010000009.1 coordinate 12,344,740, forward strand.
TAATGCTGATTTTAACACTGATTTTACAAATTATTTTTCAATTTTGCCAACAAGTAATAGTAAATATAATATAACCGTCAAGTACGCTAGCGTAAGTTTATGATGCTGGACTGTTCTGGTCCCAGACTGTTAAGTTTGAGCCAGGTTACCAGCATTAGACAGTCTACTAAAACTTTGGAAGTGAGCGCTCAAGCTAGAGCCACACCAATGCCATTAACAGACTAGCAGTTGTACTCTATATTTGGTTCAGCTATCAACGGATGTCTTTTAATAAATAAATAAATAAATAAATAAATAAATCAGCGAATTATTCAAATAAGCAATTAATTGATCGAAGAAGAAGAAGAAGAAAAAGAAGCAGAAGAAGAAGAAGCAGAAGACGATACTTATGTTTGTGTTCAACTTAATGTCTGTCGATAAGTTACCAAGTACAATAAAAGTTCCTTTCGATTTTTCAAGTTTTTTAAAACTTGACTGTTTTCCGTTTGCGTGGACTTTTTTGTTCTCTAAAATTGTAACTAAATTACCCTTAACAGAGAGAGCTGAGATGTTGTATACATACTCTACTAAAGCTAAACGGACCATGGATAGGTCATTCAAAAGGTTGTACCGAAAATTAACTTTTTACAAAGCTTTTATGGTATTTTTATTTTTATGCCCACTACTTGTACCTGCTTTGTACTTTGTTTATCTTGGTATTTGAATCTTTTATGGCAATAATATTGTCTTAATGATAAAATAATCAACAATGTCTACATCAGCAGACAATACCCTTGACTTAAATCAGACACATCAATGAGATAACCAATGTCCTTGGCTTCGATCAGATACAGGAATGAGATAACCAATGTCCTTGATTTTTTACCAATTGATAACTAGGGTAGCAAGTGTTTGATGAATATACTCACCTGTCTTACCTGTCGCCAAACTCCAACGCAATAAGCATGACGCTTTTGACCTTGAATAAGTTGACTCACGTGCCTCGCAGTCCTATCAATGGTCTCGCCCAAAGAAAACTCACCTTTCTTAAAGAACCACCAAAGAGTTCGACTAAATCACTAAAGTGCCCAGAAGTTCCACCAACGACCTTGACTGACATGACTCACCTATCTCAAAACTCCGACCAGAGTAAGTAAACGCCGGCTGATGGGCCTGCCCCATGTCGTTTTGTGATTTGATCTGAAACACAAGATCACGTGACGTGAGGCGGCAATGTTGATTGGGAGATACATAGATAATGATGGCGACGGACGTCAACTGTTGGTTGGGGATCATGTGACGATAATTATTGAGAGAAGGCGATTCTGGCTTTTGATCGCGAGAAAGCCATATGCTTCACGTTTAGGCGAAGACCACTTAACAGCAGAGCAATGGCTGTCCGATCTCCATCCGCCTATGTGAAAAGATATGGAAGTGTATGGTTCATGTAGCTCGCTGGTTGTACACAATCCATCTCATGGTGTCATGATAACACCTGATCACCTACACGTCTCAAACTTTGTTGGCTGAACACTTATTCAATTTATGATTGTGGCTGTACTTGTGACCTCTCTCAACGTTGAGACAGTGTAGCCAAAACTAAGGAGGAAATAATAGAGGAACCACAACGTCCTTCACCCTCATATGTCGCAAAAGGCAGCTAAAGAGGGTTGTGCATGCTCCTAGCAACGTTAAAATTAAAAATTAAAAATTAATTATTACAAAACAACTACGGTCAGAGCATAATATATGCTTTATATAGACCTCCAGTTGTTGTTGTTGTTGTTTCGAATGCTCACAATAAGTAGGTTTCTCTTTTACGTGCCCTGAAAGGGATGTTAAGTGTCGGGTTGCAGTAGCTTTCCTCACATCCCGAGCGTGCTGATGAAGGTGGACCACGGTCCTCCAGGCTGTTGTGCTATGCTTGGCTTTATCTGCGTGTCCCTCACTAGTACGGGGATCACGTCGATCCCTCACCTCGCCAGTCAGGCTGCCATGAAAATAGCCAGTTTAAGGAGCCGTCTACAGTTGTGACAATATGCTCCAATTGAAACAAAATGTAGAAGGCGTCATAACTGACAGGCAGAAAAGTACGTGCCTCTGGATAAACAGATGGGGGTTTGGAAAACCACAAGTTTCAAGCGTCCTCAAGTGTCAAGGAAGGTGGGACCAGCGTCTCATCTTATTGGAGATTGACGAAACAAACATGGAGATCCCATGTGCATGCTGTGCACGTAATAGAACCCTTGACAGTTAAAAATCGATTAGAATAGATTGTTTGTTGCCAAAATTATAAATAAAAATTATGAAATTCCTACCCAATGCGCAATTACCTTCCACCTGGCCCAGTAAGCCGCACGAAGTGCACATTGCAGCCTACTGCCCACCACGCCCAGTAAACCGCACGAAGTGGACATTGCAAAATAAAGAACGTGTTACGGATGATCTCAGCTGCCTGGCAGCAGGAATGACCTGCCTGTAAATACCAGGAGTATTCAGAAAAAGGCAATGTATCCTCTATTTTCAGGATTTGTTCCACTTGTTATTTACCTGTCTATTATTTGAGAAAGTGGAATACCAGTAATGTTCGACTCATTATTCAAATGCCAGTGCCCATGATGTGGACTTGTGACTTTGGTTTGTGCACACTGTGACATTATGTTTTTATTACTTACCCCACCTTCTGCGGGTTTTCGGTCAGACAGCACTAATGTTGTTCTGGCGCGTGAAATACTGATTCATTAAGTCGTGTGTATATTCTGTCTAGCTATTTCAGTTCTTTCAATATATGTGTGTTTGTAGTGTGCATGTTTAGATTATATGTCGTGCTATTGTGGGAGTCGTTTTTTCCGGAAACATGACGATCGAAAGCCTAGGAAGGCAGGCCATCTAGGAGAAGGGCAACTCACATCAAACCGCCTGCTGTCCTGCAATTGAGGTATTGGATTACCCAAGGCTTCCAGGTGAAGACAACGGGAAACCACCGCTGCATTGAATGACGGACCGCCAACACTCTAAAATTAATCACAAATGGCGTTAATGGGGGTTTGAGACGAACTGATAAGCAACAAACGTGCTGGGGGGAAATGAGGGTTTGAAACGAACTTCTTCTTCTTCGTTCGTTGTCAGACGTCAGCCTTTATTTTAAAAAAAAAAAGCAGCTGTCATCCTGAGGCTGTCGACACTGCCATAGAGCTTGTCTAGTGTTGCCACTGGTGATGGCCACATCTGCTTTCTCTGATCCTCGTATGTCGGGCAGTTTTGCAGCAGATGTTCAGCGGTCATTTTCCCGGTACCGCACGTACATTCGTCAGTGCCACCTATCTTCAATTTATTGAATATGTGGTACCTCAGTCTATTGTGGCCAGTGCGAAGTCTGAAGACCACGACCTGCTCTCTTCTGTTCAACTGGTAATAGGCATCGTGTTTTGTGTAGCCAGTATGTTCTGTTTCCAATTTGGTCATGTATCTAGCTCTAATAAGCTTTTTTGAATCTTCGTATGTCACACTAGGATCTGGTTGTGGTAGTCTTGCACCTTCTTTTGCCAGTCTGTCTGCCTCCTCGTTGCCTTGGATGTTACAGTGGGATGGAACCCACTGTACCACTACCCTTTTTGGTGCGGACTGCTGGCATAGTTGACAGAGTACTGCTCTTAAGTCATTAAGTTCAGTATTTTTTCTGGCTATTTAGTGCTGTGACTACGGCCAGGGCATCTGTAAACAGGACTATATGGCTTTTATTTCTTTTGCCTGTCAGCACTGCTTCTACTGCAGCCCTCAGTGCCTCTGCCTCCGCTCTGAAATTGCTTGAGTATTTTCCAGTTGCCACTGACAGTGTTTTTTTTCTCCCATGTGGTAGGCTCAGTTATACCCCTGCCCCTCCGTTCTGTGTTGTGTTTGTTACAAAACCGTCGGTGTATGCATGGATCCAGTCCATGCTTGGGTAGTTTTTCGTTATGTACCTCAGGGTTATGTCTCTTCTTTCTTTTTTAATCTGGCTGTTCTTGTTTCCAATACCTGGTATATTTTCTACCACCTCTGGAAATATGTGCTGCTTCCAGGTAGGTTTGCGTACAGTAGGGGTGGGCTTTGGTGTTGTTAATGCGTTCATAGGGTCTTCGTTCATCTTTGCTTTGGCTACTTCTGCAAAGTTTATCCACTTTAGTTTCCCATTTCCAAAATTATTTAGTCTCTTATGCATTGGATGGTCTGTTATTCTTCTGGGTTTCTCTGCTTGCTGCTGGGCTCTGCAGTCTCTTCTGTCGGTCATGGATTGCAGATTTGTAATCTTTTCCAGTTCTACAAATGTGAGACGAACTGATAAGCGACATACGTGCTGAGGGGAAATGAGGGTTTGAGACGAACTGATAAGCGACATACGTGCTGAGGGGAAATGAGGGTTTGAGACGAACTGATAAGCGACACATGTGCTGAGGGAAAATGAGGGTTTGAGACAAACTGATAAGCGACATAAGTGCTGCGGGGAAATGAGGGTTTGAGACGAACTGATAAGCGACACATGTGCTGAGGGAGAAATGAGGGTTCCTGGGCATCAAGAAATTTCGGCAGAGCACTTGATCAGAGCAGACACGGAAACACAGGACACTTGATCAGAGAAGACACGGAAACACAGGGTACTTGATCAGAGAAGACACGGAAACACAGGGCACTTGATCAGAGAAGACACGGAAACACAGGGCACTTGATCAGAGAAGACACGGAAACACAGGGCACTTGATCAGAGAAGACACGGAAACACAGGGCACTTGATCAGAGAATACACGGAAACACAGGGCACTTGATCAGAGAATACACGGAAACACAGGGCACTTGATCAGAGGAGACACGGAAACACAGGGCTCTTGATCAGAGAATACACGGAAACACAGAGCTCTTGATCAGACAAGACACGGAAACACAGGGCACGTGGTCCGAGAAGACACGGAAACACAGGGCACTTGATCAGAGCAGACACGGAGATACAGGGCACTTGATCAGAGAAGACACGGAAACACAGGGCACTTGATCAGAGAAGACATGGAAACACAGGGCACTTGATCAGAGAAGACATGGAAACACAGGGCACTTGATCAGAGAATACACGGAAACACAGGGCACTTGATCAGAGAATACACGGAAACACAGGGCACTTGATCAGAGGAGACACGGCAACACAGGGCTCTTGATCAGAGAATACACGGAAACGCAGAGCTCTTGATCAGACAAGACACGGAAACACAGGGCACGTGGTCCGAGAAGACACGGAAACACAGGGAACTTGATCAGACAAACACAGGACACGTGATCAGAGAAGACACGGACACACAGGGCACTTGATGATGATGAGGATGATTCGTGCATCCGTTTCCACAACAAAGTAAATGTCCCAAGCTGTTGTCTCTGATGAAGTGCAGCTGGACGAAGAAAGACATAATTTAAAAGGGATTCCGTGGATTGTTCATCTCTGACATAATTAATACCGGAGTGGTACCCTATGTAGGTAAAACTAGGACCGTTGGAACCTTCTAGTATATAACAAAAGAGGAGTAAAGAGGGGTGTGCATGGGGCAAGCTGACTCCTAATGTAAAATGAACTGCTTTATGAAACATCACAGCAAGACCAGCGTCAGTGAATTGATACAGGCTTCCCGTTAGGAGGAAAGGGGCGGCCGTATGCTTCATCATCATTTCATCATCATCAGTGTCTGTCGCAATGTTCGGGGCAATGGTCATTAACAACGATAATCTAGTGAGTTTGGTGATGATAACCATAATCTAGTGAGTTTGGTGATGACCACCATAATCTAGTGAGTTTGGTGATGACCACCATATTCTAGTGAATTTGGTGATGACCACCATAATCTAGTGAGTTTGGTGATGACAACCATAATCTAGTGAGTTTGGTGATGATCACCATATTCTAGTGAGTTTGGTGATGACACCATAATCTAGTGAGTTTGGTGATGATCATCATATTCTAGTGAGTTTGGTGATGACCACCATAATCTAGTGAGTTTGGTGATGATCACCATATTCTAGTGAGTTTGGTGATGACCACCATAATCTAGTGAGTTTGGTGATGATCACCATATTCTAGTGAGTTTGGTGACGACCACCATAATCTAGTGAGTTTGGTGGTGACCACCATAATCTAGTGAGTTTGGTGCTGAGCTGCTCTTCCTGCCTCTTTCCTGTTGATGTCCAAGGACCGAAATTCATTTTCAGTCTCTTCTTCAGGTGTTTCTTGGTCTACCTCTTTTCGTTTTCCCCTGTGGATTCCACGTCAATGCTTGTCTGGTCACGCTGGATGTTGATTTCTGTTTCGTGTGTCCTACCCAATCCCATTTCCTACCTTTGATCTGTTTCTCCCTGGTTGTTGTTGGCTCTTTTCCCATAGGTCTGCATTCCTCCCGTAGGTCTTCATTTTCCCTATAGATCTTCATTCCTCCCATAGGTCTTCATTCCTCCCCATAGGTCTTCATTATACTCATAGGTCTTCATTCCTCCCCATAGGTCTTCATTCCTCCCCATAGGTCTTCATTTCTCCCCATAGGTCTTCATTTCTCCCATAGGTCTTCATTTCCTCGATAGGTCTTCATTCCTCCCCATAGGTCTTGATTCCTCCCCATAGGTCTTCATTCCTCCCCATACTTTTCCACCTGCGCCGATTATCCTCCCATAGGTCTTAATTCCTCCCCATAGGTCTTCATTCCTCCCCATATGTCTTCATTCCTCCCCATAGGTCTTCATTCCTCCCCATAGGTCTTCATTCCTCCCCATAGGTCTTCATTCCTCCCCATATGTCTTCATTCCTCCCCATAGGTCTTCATTCCTCCCCATATGTCTTCATTCCTCCCCATAGGTCTTCATTCCTCCCCATAGGTCTTCATTCCTCCCCATAGGTCTTCATTCCTCCCCATATGTCTTCATTCCTCCCCATAGGTCTTCATTCCTCCCCATAGGTCTTCATTCCTCCCCATAGGTCTTCATTCCTCCCCATAGGTCTTCATTCCTCCCCATAGGTCTTCATTCCTCCCCATAGGTCTTCATTCCTCCCCATATATCTTCATTCCTCGCCATAGGTCGTCATTCCTCCCCATAGGTCTTCATTCCTCCCCATAGGTCTTCATTCCTCCCCATAGGTCTTCATTCCTCCCCATAGGTCTTCATTCCTCCCCATAGATCGTCATTCCTCCCCATACCTTTCCAACTGCACCGATTATCCTCCGGAAACATTTATTGACGAACGACTAGACTTTCCTCTGTATTGTGTTTGTCCTTCTCCCAGTGTCTGCTCCTTAGACGAGGACTGACTTCAAATTGTCCTTTCCCAGTGTCTGCTCCTTAGATGAGGACTGACTTCAAATTGTCCTTTCCCAGTGTCTGCTCCTTAGATGAGGACTGACTTCAAATTGTCCTTTCCCAGTTTCTGCTCCTTAGACGAGGACTGACTTCAAATTGTCCTTTCCCAGTGTCTGCTCCTTAGACGAGGACTGACTTCAAATTGTCCTTTCCCAGTGTCTGCTCCTTAGACGAGGACTGACTTCAAATTGTCCTTTCCCAGTGTCTGCTCCTTAGATGAGGACTGACTTCAAATTGTCCTTTCCCAGTGTCTGCTCCTTAGATGAGGACTGACTTCAAATTGTCCTTTCCCAGTGTCTGCTCCTTAGACGAGGACTGACTTCAAATTGTCCTTTCCCAGTGTCTGCTCCTTAGACGAGGACTGACTTCAAATTGTCCTTTCCCAGTGTCTGCTCCTTAGACGAGGACTGACTTCAAATTGTCCTTTCCCAGTGTCTGCTCCTTAGACGAGGACTGACTTCAAATTGTCCTTTCCCAGTGTCTGCTCCTTAGATGAGGACTGACTTCAAATTGTCCTTTCCCAGTGTCTGCTCCTTAGATGAGGACTGACTTCAAATTGTCCTTTCCCAGTGTCTGCTCCTTAGATGAGGACTGACTTCAAATTGTCCTTTCCCAGTGTCTGCTCCTTAGATGAGGACTGACTTCAAATTGTCCTTTCCCAGTGTCTGCTCCTTAGACGAGGACTGACTTCAAATTGTCCTTTCCCAGTGTCTGCTCCTTAGACGAGGACTGACTTCAAATTGTCCTTTCCCAGTGTCTGCTCCTTAGATGAGGACTGACTTCAAATTGTCCTTTCCCAGTGTCTGCTCCTTAGATGAGGACTGACTTCAAATTGTCCTTTCCCAGTGTCTGCTCCTTAGATGAGGACTGACTTCAAATTGTCCTTTCCCAGTGTCTGCTCCTTAGACGAGGACTGACTTCAAATTGTCCTTTCCCAGTGTCTGCTCCTTAGATGAGGACTGACTTCAAATTGTCCTTTCCCAGTGTCTGCTCCTTAGATGAGGACTGACTTCAAATTGTCCTTTCCCAGTGTCTGCTCCTTAGATGAGGACTGACTTCAAATTGTCCTTTCCCAGTGTCTGCTCCTTAGACGAGGACTGACTTCAAATTGTCCTGTCCCAGTGTTTGCTCCTTAGACGAGGACTGACTTCAAATTGTCCTTTCCCAGTGTCTGCTCCTTAGACGAGGAATGACTTCAAATTGTCCTTTCCCAGTGTCTGCTCCTTAGATGAGGACTGACTTCAAATTGTCCTTTCCCAGTGTCTGCTCCTTAGATGAGGACTGACTTCAAATTGTCCTTTCCCAGTGTCTGCTCCTTAGATGAGGACTGACTTCAAATTGTCCTTTCCCAGTGTCTGCTCCTTATCTGAGGACTGACTTCAAATTGTCCTTTCCCAGTGTCTGCTCCTTAGATGAGGACTGACTTCAAATTGTCCTTTCCCAGTGTCTGCTCCTTAGACGAGGACTGACTTCAAATTGTCCTTTCCCAGTGTCTGCTCCTTAGACGAGGACTGACTTCAAATTGTCCTTTCCCAGTGTCTGCTCCTTAGATGAGGACTGACTTCAAATTGTCCTTTCCCAGTGTCTGCTCCTTAGATGAGGACTGACTTCAAATTGTCCTTTCCCAGTGTCTGCTCCTTAGATGAGGACTGACTTCAAATTGTCCTTTCCCAGTGTCTGCTCCTTAGACGAGGACTGACTTCAAATTGTCCTTTCCCAGTGTCTGCTCCTTAGATGAGGACTGACTTCAAATTGTCCTTTCCCAGTGTCTGCTCCTTAGACGAGGACTGACTTCAAATTGTCCTTTCCCAGTGTCTGCTCCTTAGATGAGGACTGACTTCAAATTGTCCTTTCCCAGTGTCTGCTCCTTAGACGAGGACTGACTTCAAATTGTCCTTTCCCAGTGTCTGCTCCTTAGACGAGGACTGACTTCAAATTGTCCTTTCCCAGTGTCTGCTCCTTAGACGAGGACTGACTTCAAATTGTCCTTTCCCAGTGTCTGCTCCTTAGACGAGGACTGACTTCAAATTGTCCTTTCCCAGTTTCTGCTCCGTAGATGAGGACTGACTTGAAGTTGTAATGAATCTTATCTCCAAATTAGTCCCTATTTCCTGGATGTCCACATATCATTCAGTGACATAAATGCTGTCCTGGCCTTTTCAATTCTAACCCTTACATCTGCCCCCCCCCCGCCCCCTCCCCACCCTCCATGAAGTATCAATAATAATTCCCAAATATGTAAAGATGTCTAGCTTTTTCTGTGCTCAACCTCAACATGGCTGGCTCTGTACTTAGGGGCTTATTATCAACATCTTGGTTATGTGTATGCTTCGCATGGAACCACATAGAGACAATAGGATTGAACTATAGGTGGTGTGGCCCTTGTGATTTGATCATCACCATACAATGATGTACTATTGACATGTATAATGTATATACAGAAATACTATTCTATCATCAAGTATAATTATACTTCGGCCGTACTCCAGCTAACGGAGCATGGGGCGCCAGCATCCACATTTGGATTAACCCTGTCCATTTTATAAGGAATTCTGGATCTATTTGTTTGTTGTGTCGTTCTGTTTTTGGCAATGGCTTTTTTATGGTAATGGTTTTCATGGTTATGGTTTTCATGGTTATGGTTTTTATGGTTATGGTTTTTATGGTTATGGTTTTTATGGTTATGGTTTTCATGGTTATGGTTTTTATGGTTATGGTTTTTATGGTTATGGTTTTTATGGTTATGGTTTTTATGGTTATGGTTTTCATGGTTATGGTTTTCATGGTTATGGTTTTTATGTTTATTATGGCACTAGTTTTCTTGGAAGGAGGCTGCGTGGCCTTAGGCGAACCGTCCGTTTCATAATCCCAACGCACCCGATTCGAATCACGCTCGTGTCTAGTTTGGTTGACATAGATTTTTTTTGCTCCTCCACGTACAGAAAGTAATGGCCACCTACCTTACTGCACACTTGCCAAGAAACCTGTAACAGCCAAATAGGTTGGCGGCTGTAAGAAGCGAGGTTCTGTAAAGGCCAGGGTAATTACTTCATTTTTTCTTGGCTTGACTTTTATGGCAATGATGTTTTTATGGTAATGGTATTTATGGGTATGGTTTTTATTATCATGGCTTTTATGGAAATGGTTTTTATGGCAATGATCTTAATGGCACGATTTTTTTTACCGCAAATCGTTTTTCTGGCAATCGGTTTTATGGCAAAAGTTTTTATGGCAATGGTTTTCATGGCAATGGTTTTTCTGGCAATGGTTTTTATGGCAATGGTTGTTATGGCAATGGTTGTTATGGTAATGATTTTTGCCTAATGGAGGTTGCCAGCTCCGTCACAGCCTGTGAAGACAACCACACGCACGTCTAGGCGACACAGCTGAGAGGCGATCAGCTGTGTGCCCACGACTGACCGAGATATATTTCGTCTTTTTGTGGATCACATCTCCGTCCATGCTGATTTTCAACCTTCCGCTTCGACCTACCGATAGCATGTCCTTTTTTCTGATTACAAGATTCTAGGCCTATTCGCAAAGCGAATGTACTATGTGAACAAATGAATTAAATCATGATTTATTTGTTTGTTTTTGTTCGATTCCTACTCTTTTATGGGCCTTGAAAAATGGCGTTAAGTGGCAGGTTGCAGCTGCTTTCCTCACACCCCGAGCGTGCTGATGTAGGTGCACCGAGATATCTCAGACGGTTATGCAATGTTTGGCATCATCTATGTATTGCTCACTGCTACGGGGATCACGTCGATTCCAAACCATGTTAGCTAAGTTGCCAAGAAGAACAGCCCGTTTCCAGAAAGCCGTTCTTGGACAAAATTGTGTTGGTCGTCATTCTTGGACACAAGTGTGTCGGTCGCCGTTCTTGGACCATAGTGTGTCTGTCGGTCGTCATTCTTGGGCCAAAGTGTGTCGGTCGTCATTCTTGGACACAAGTGTGTCGGTCATCGTTCTTGGACACACGTGTATCGGTCGTCATTCTTGGACACAAGCGTGTCGGTCATCGTTCTTGGACCAAAGTGTGTCGGTCGTCATTTTTGGACAAAACTGTGTCGGTCGTCATTCTTGGACACAAGCGTGTCGGTCATCGATCTAGGACACAAGTGTATCGGTCATCGTTCTTGGACCAAAGTGTGTTGTGTCAGTCGTCATTCTTGGACCAAAGTGTGTTGGTCGTCATTCTTGGACCAAAGTGTGTCGGTCATCGTTCTTGGGCCAAAGTGTATTGGCCGTTGTAAGGACATATTGTTGAAGGATTCATTTTATGGCATCTGTCCACCTTCAGCAAATTATTCATCGTGTCAGACTGGCAGAACAATGTATGTTTTAAGCGTGCAGTGGAAGTCAACCAGACCACATTCTCATGAGATGACTGAACAAACGTATATGCAAACATTTTGAGCACAAGTTAAATTTCTAACATCTTAATTTCTTATTCTATCCTTCCTGGCAGCAGCCATCTTTCTTAAAACATGTTATTTCTCCTAATTATTTTCCACTTTTAAGCCTTGTGTAAGTGCAAGTCAATAGCGCATGGTTCAATCATCGGCCTATACACAATCCAGTTTACCAAGAAGCTTATGGGCACCTTCCTTATTGCTTGTTAATACACACCACCTAAGAATGTAACTAGTAGCCCTGTCTAACAACATTTCGAGGCTCTATAGAGTAAGGTAACTATCCGTTCCTGATTTCTAGGATAGCCTGTTATTGACGCTTGTTTGCTCTTATGTCTGGCAAGTTTGTCTATAGTACATTGTTTCTGGAAAGCTACTCTAGTCGTTAGGCCTTACGTTTGTATAAGTGACTGGTGAAACATTGCCTTGATTCTGAGCCTTGTTAAAAAAATGCAACTAAGTAGTGAGAACATGGCGTCTTTATCTCTGTATGATCATGTCCTCGTGTTGGATCAAAATGTCGGTAAAACACCGGTTAAAAATAAATATATAAAACACAACATATTTGGTGGTAACGCTACAGTAAACTAGGTGAGTGAATGTGACATACTAAACTTAGATTAGAGTACCTGCATCTAGATAAGAGTATCTGAACTTAGATTAGAGTACTTGAACCTAGATAAGAGTACCTGCATCTAGATAAGAGTACTTGCACCTAGATAGGAGTACTTGAACCTAGATAAGAGTACTTGAACCTAGATAAGAGTACTTGAACCTAGATAAGAGTACTTGAACCTAGATAAGAGTACTTGAACCTAGATAAGAGTACTTGAACCTAGATAAGAGTACCTGCACCTAGCTAAGAGTACTTGAACCTAGATAAGAGTACTTGAACTTAGCTAGGATTATCTGAACCTAGCTAAGAGTACTTAAACCTAGATAAGAGTACTTGAATTTAGCTTAGGGTCCCTTACACTCGCCAACAGTACCTGCATTTAGCTTAGGGCACTTGATATTCGCTAACAGTACCTGAACATATGTAAGTGCAATTGATATTCGCTAATTACCTGAGCCTAGCTCATATTATTTGACACTCGCTAACAGTACCTTAACTTAGCTTAGGTCTACCTAACACTCACTAAGGACATCCTAAAGCTAACTAAGGTATCTAACACTCACTAAGGCTACCTAACACTCACTAAGGCTACCTAACACTCACTAAGGCTACCTACAACTCACTAAGGCTACCTAACACTCACTAAGGCTACCTAACACTCACTAAGGACAGCCTAAAGCTAACTAGGGTATCTAACACTCACTAAGGCTACCTAACACTCACTAAGGCTACCTAACACTCACTAAGGCTACCTAACACTCACTAACGCTACGTAACACTCACTAAGGCTACCTAACACTCACTAAGGCTACACAACATTCACTGAGGCTACCTAACACTCACTATAGCTATCTGACACTCACTAAAGATTGCCTAATGCTAACTAAGGCTACATAACACTCACTAAGGCTACATAACACTCACTAAGGCTACCTAACACTCACTAAGGCTACCTAACACTCACTAAGGCTACCTAACACTCACTAAGGACAGCCTAATGCTAACTAAGGCTACATAACACTCACTAAGGACAGTCTAAAGCTATATAAGGCTACCTAACACTCACTAAGGACTGTCTAATGCTAACTAAGGCTACATAACACTCACTAAGGACTGCCTTATGCTAACTAACAGTACCTTAAACTCGAAATGGCCGTAGACCTCGTCCACCTCCTGCTCAAACCTGGAGGCATACGTCCCGTTGACAGTCACAGAGTTCCAGGCCAGACTGCCCTTCCGCCTCCACAGGGCAAAGTAGCAGAATCCAGGTCCATGAAACGACAGGCGATGAAGTGGCTGGACAAGAACAATAAACACACGGTTAATATGGACTGTTTAGACCATGAATTGATTATTTTCATGGTCAGGGAGAAACTGAATAGCCTGCTATGCAGGTTTACTAAAGAGTAATAACATGACGGATCGGAGTGTCGACCAATATTGACTTTATCAAGTGCCAATCTATTCCCATTATCCTCGGTAAACATTTATTGACGAACGACTAGAGTTTACTCTGTATTAAGGCAACACATTGATGGACAGGAGTCAACAACATGCATTGGAACAACAATTTAGGCGAAGAAAATAGGGTTGGATAGCACATACGCTGTGTAAAGCATTCCAAAATAGCCAGACAGGCTCTTACGTGGAATCCTCAAGGGAAGAGAGAGAGAGAGAGAGAGAGAGAGAGAGAGAGAGTCCAAAAACAATATATGAGAAGAGAATGTGAAAAGAAACTAAAATTAAATATTTACACCTGAAGAGAGGTATATAGAGCAGCCCGGAACCGCGCACGCCGGAGGAAGGTTGTCATTGTCCTATGCACCGAGAGGAGTGATAGGCTTTGATTGATCGATTCATTGATTTTGAGTTTACTCTGTGTTAAGGGAAAACATAGATGGGCAGATCACATGTTATGACGAAAGGCGACATCAATTTGGTACACCAGCTACACAAGAACATTGGCCGGAAAGACTTCCTTGCTGCCTGCAAAAACATCCGAGATACCTCTGGGGGAGTACTTACCATCCACTTGACTTCCGTGGCCCAAGACAGTCTTTGCTGCAAACGAAGTTAGGACACGCATCACGCCTGAAGACCGGATCATCTAGATCAAGTGCAGGATAACACGACACGAACCCAGAAAACAAAAGCTTAGGTAAATGTTTATTGTTGTGTTGTTTGTGTTTTGTCCTGTTCTTGATACAAAATTAAACAGAAACATATATTATCAACCCAACCTTTATTCCAATTGCCCAAGTCGACCAGGAGACTTCACGGCGCTGAGGAATAAAGGTCGCTGTGTCCTGCACAGTTAAGATTTTTATTTCGCCAACGACGGAAAAATAAATGCCGATGTGTTATCGAGGCTCATCTGCAATCCATTCTGGAAATCACATGGAGAGGCAAAGTAAGAAATTCAGAAGTACACTCTCACACTGGTCTCCCAATCATGTACACTCTCACACCGGTCTCCCAAGCATGTACACTCTCGCACCGGTCTCTCAAGCATGTACACTCTCGCACCGGTCTCCCAAGCATGTACACTCTCACACCGGTCTCCCAAGCATGTACACTCTCGCACCGGTCTCCCAAGCATGTACACTCTCACACCGGTCTCCCAAGCATGTACACTCTCACACCGGTCTCCCAAGCATGTACACTCTCACACCGGTCTCCCAAGCATGTACACTTTCACACCGGTCTCCCAAGCATGTACACTTTCACACCGGTCTCCCAAGCATGTACACTCTCGCACCGGTCTCCCAAGCATGACTCTCCTTAGAAAGCGAGGACCACGATGGCTTGGTCATGTTTTTCGCTTGGAAGATGGTCGCATTCACTAAAATTCTCTCTACGGACAATTAGCGGATGGCAAAAGAAGAGTTGTCCGAGCTCAGTTGAGGTATGTAAGTGTGATATGAAGGCATTTGATATCAGTCTAACATCCAGGGAAGACGAAGCTACAGACCGATCCGAGGGGAGATGTGACACGAACCTGACATCCAGGGAAGACGAAGCTGCAGACCGATCCAAGTGGTGATGGACCCTAAAAAAAACCTAGTAATGCTTGGCGAACAGAAGACCTTGCAAAACAATGACATGGAACGGCATCGCCGCAAAACAGAAAGACAATTTATGAAAAACCCAGAACAGTGTTACCACGCCAAGGTCATATCATCCTATTGTCAGTCATGACTGAAAGGGGGCTAGTATAGTCAGTCACGACTGAAAGGGGGCTAGTATTGTCAGTTATGACTGAAAAGGGCTAGTATAGTCAGTCATGTCTGAAAGGGGGCTAGTATAGTCAGTCATGACTAAAAAGGGCTAGTATTGTCAGTCATGACTGAAAGGGGGCTAGTATAGTCAGTCATGACTGAAAAGGGCTAGTATAGTCAGTCATGTCTGAAAGGGGGCTAGTATAGTCAGTCACGACTGAAAGGGGGCTAGTATTGTCAGTTATGACGGAAAGGGGCTACTATAGTCAGTCACGACTGAAAGGGGGCTGGTGTAGTCAGTCATGGCTGAAAGTGGGCTACTATAGTCAGTCATAACTGAAAGGGGGCTGGTATAGTCAGTCATGGCTGAAAGAGGGCTAGTATGGTCAGTCATGATTGGAACGGGCTAATATGGCCAGCTATAACTGACAGGGCTACTGTAGTCAGGCATGGCTAAAATATGTTATTGTAGTCAACCACGACTGAAAGGGGCTACTAATACCATCACCACTACTACTACTACTGCTACTACTACTACTACTATTGTTGTAATGTTATCACATGTATTAACTCGAGCTGACCCCTTCACATAAACCCCTTCGCCAGAGCATATGCAGTGGCTATTTACAATAACAATGCTTTTTACATCATGAGGTTGCTAGCCCAAAGTACCACCCCCTTTAGTAACCTTATACAAAATGCCTGGAACGTGACAATGGCCATATTTGTCTAATTCCGTGTACCACTTTAGTGATATCGCCATAAACTTCTTTGTAAACCACATATTTTGCACACTTACACAATAATTTGCACCAGAAATTGTTTGAATGCACAAATAAACACGTAAGAAACAGCTGCACTTGAAGATTAAATAGCACCATTTTCTAATCCTTTCCAGGAAACGACTATTAGTATAATCTTACTCCTGAGGGCTACAGTTCAAGTCTCTCAGAATACGTCAGTCTACTTTGGAAAAAGTCACGAACAGCTCTATACATCTCCCACTTAAACTCTTACAGACAATTATTCCAGATCGGGGTATGGTCTGGCCCGAGGAGCGGTCGAGGGCACGAAGCGTGAAACTCCCATTGATCAATTGAAAACTCGTCTGCACGTGACAATAATATTCTCCGATGTAAGTCTGAAACGTGTGATGGTCGTTTTTTGTTGTCATTTTGGAAGTCATGAATATCAGATTTCTGTAATCTGCTGAACTGGTTGACAATGACCTTTGCGTGCAGGTAGTGCTCCATTTGTGACATGATGAGGTGGATGATAGCATGCCCACCAGACGCAGCGCCGAGGTTTCTGGACTGGTGGAACTGCTGGCATCAACATTGGGTATAGTATGAAGATAGCCGGAGAGTCAGACAAACGGGCAGACAGTTATACAATTACTAGATGAGTAAACAGATGGGCGACAAGTGAAACCATAGATGGGGAATTGCTTTCACACAAACACGAACATACACACAAATACACACACACAAGGCAATTAGTAGATAGATAGATAGATATATAGATAGATAGATAGATATATAGATAGATAGATAGATAGATAGATAGATAGATAGATAGATAGATAGATAGATAGATAGATAGATAGATAGATACTTATATGTACATATAAATAGACATATAAGATCGGTAATGCTATGTATGTGTATAAAGATAAATGTATCAATTAGATAAATAAATGGACAGATCGAGAGGGGTTAACCAATGTGCGAGTCCATCTTAATAGACTCAAACACTAGAGACAAGTAGACCCGCAGCCTGTTAGGCGCCATCTATGCCGCTCTAAACAAACCACCGAACCATGACCGGTGTTATGACATGTCAGACAGACAGTCGCATGACTTGACAGAAGCACTCGTTTGTAACAAGTAAACATTTTTGTTTGACGAGTAAACATTTTTGTTTGACGGGTAAACATTTTTTGCTTGACGAGTAAACATTTTTGTTTGACGAGTAAACATTTTTTGTTGACGAGTAAACATTTTTGTTTGACGAGTAAACATTTTTGTTTGACGAGTAAACATTTTTTGTTGACGAGTAAACATTTTTGTTTGACGAGTAAACATTTTTGCTTGACGAGTAAACATAAAATCAGTTTTTGATCGTTAATGACGTGTTTAGTCGTAAATACAGATCTTCTTCTTCGTTCGTTCTCAATCTCCCACTACCAAACCCTGAAAGGGCTTAAGTAGCAGAATGTAGTCCAGAGAACGTTTTGCGTTGTGTCGTAGTTTACAGCTTGGCTGCGATATTTTCACCTTTCGGTCCTTCTTCTTCTTCTTCTTCTTCTTCGTACGCAGTCAGACAGTAACCATTATTTTTTCGAAAAAAGCGGCGGTCATCCTGAGGCTCTCGCCACTGCCATAGAGCTTGTCTTGCAGTTCCACTGGTAATGGCCACATCTGCTCTCTCTGATCCTCGTATGTCGGGCAGTTCTGCAGCAGATGTTCAGCGGTCATTTTACCAGTACCACACGGGCATTCGTCGGTACACCCTATCTTCAATTTGTTGAATAGGTGGTACCTCAGTCTGTTGTGGCCAGTGCGAAGTCTGAAGACAACGACCTGCTCTCTTCGGTTCAACTGGTAATAGGCCTCGTTTTTGGTGTAACCAGTATGTTCGGTTTCCCATTTGGTCATGTATCTGGCTTTGATAAGCCGTTTTGACTCTTCGTACGTCATACTGGTATCTGTTTGTGGTAGTCTTGCACCTTCTTTTGCCAGTCTGTCTGCCTCCTCGTTGCCTTGGATGTTGCAGTGTGACGGAACCCACTGTACCACTACCCTTTTTGGTGCGGACTGCTGGCACAGTTTGCAGAGTGCTGTTCTTAAGTCATTAAGCTCAGTGTTTTTCTGGCTTTTTAGCGCTGTGACTACGGCGAGAGCATCTGTCAGCAGGACTATATGGCTCTCATTTTCACTGTGTGTCACCATTTCTTCCACTGCCGCCCTCAGTGCCTCTGCCTCCGCTCTGAAATTGCTTGTGTACTTACCAGTAGCGAATGACAGTGTTATTTTTCTGCCATTTGGTAGGTTCAGGAATGGTCCTGCCCCTCCGTTCTGTGTAGTGTTTGTTACAGAACCGTCGGTGTTTGCATGGGTCCAGTCCATGCTTGGGTAGCTTTTCGTTATGAAGCTTAGGGTAGTATCTCTCCTTTCTTTTTCAGTCTGGCAGTTTTTGTTTGCAATACCTGGTATATTTTCTACCACCTCTGGAAATATATCCTGCCTCCAGGTAGGTTTTCGTACAGTAGTGATGGGTTTTGGTGTTGTTAGTGCGTTTATGGGATCTTCGTGCATCTTTGCTTTGGCTATTTCTGCAAAGTTTCTCCGCTTTAGTTTCCCATTTCCCAAATTGTTTAGTCTCTGGTGCATTGGATGGTCAGTCAGTCTTCGGAGTTTCTCTGACTGCAGCTGGGCTCTGCAGTCTCTTCTATCGGTCATGGATTGCAGTTTTTGTAATCTTTTCAAGTTTTACAATTGGCGTTGCCACCTGTTATAATTCTCATGGCTTGGTTTTGAAGTTTGTTAACTTTATCGAAGTTCGCCTTCGCTGCTGTTGTCCATGCCGCAATGCCATACTCGAGAACTGGTCTCACTCTTCCAGTATACAGTTTCTTTAGTATGCCTTCGTCTGCTCCCCAGCTTGTGCCAGGAAGTTTCCTCATGATTGCCATTCTTTCTCTGGCTTTCATTCGGTTTCTCTCAATCTGACTTTTCCATGACATGCGCCGATCAAATGTGACTCCCAGATAGGTTAGGTTGTCGTTTGGCTGCAGGATTTTGCCATTTAGACTTAATTTGGTACTTTGGGGTTTTAATGAAAGCGAGAATATTGTGCATGTGGTTTTCTCCTCGTTTATTTTGACCAGCCATGAGTTCGCCCACTCTTCCAGCGATGTTAGGGCCGTCTGCATCCGATTTCTTGCTATTGTGAGATTCTTTTCAGAGGTCCACATAGCCAGATCGTCTGCAAACATTGAGCTATGGACTCTTCTTGGTATATTCTCTGTAATATCGTTTATATATACCAGGAAGAGTGTGGGTGACAATACTCCCCCTTGGGGTACTCCCTGCTCGAGTGTCACCTTTTTGCTCATCTGCCCTTGTACTTGGACTCTGGCCGTTCTTTGTTTGAGGTAGTGGTTTATCCACTTGTACATCTTCCCACAGACATCACTTCTTCTTAGCTTGACTCTAAGTCCATCCTTCCAGACTTTGTCAAATGACTTTTCCAGATCCACCCAAACAGCTACTGTGTGTTTCTGTGCCTGGTAGGCATCTTCTATCTCCTGGGCTATGAGGATGACCTGGTCCTCAGTGGATCTGTGCTGTCTAAAGCCGGCTTGCTGTGGAATTAGTATTCGTTTTTCTTCCAGATGCCACATCAGTCTGGTGTTTATCATCCGTTCCATTAGCTTGCCGACACAGCTCAGTAGGCTGATGGGCCTGTATCCATTTGGATCTGTTTTGTCCTTTCCTGTTTTTGGTACTGGTACCAGTATTGCATCTTTCCATGCCTGTGGTACAATTCCCCTTTTCCAGCTTTGGTTTAGGACCAATAGCAGTTTCTTCTTCGCTGTTTGGCCCAGCCCCATCAGCGTTTCGTTTGTTATCCCGTCTTTTCCGGGAGATTTCCTTTTCTTTAGTGTTCTCATAGCCTCTTCCATTTCGCGCATTGTTAGTTTGGCCATCATGTGCTCTTCAGGAGCTGTATTTATGTTTTCGTGTCCCTTTAGCTCTTCGCTAATGTCTGTATGCTTATCTGCAGGGACCTCGATGTGGTTTGCTCTGGCATAGTGATCGACAAAGGCGTTTGCGGCTTTCTTACCTGTGATCAAGTTCTCGCCCTGCTTGATAGTAATTTGTTTATTTGACGGGGTTTCGTCGTTCCTGGCTCTGACTAGCTTCCATAGCTTGTTCCCGTCTTTGTCCAGGTTTAGACTTTCCGTTTTATTTTTCCAGCTTTCTCTTGCTGTTTGCCTGAGAGTGTGTTTGTACTTCGCCGCGGCGGCTTTGAGGGCGATGTTTGCCTCCATGGATTTTTCTCGCTCTGCCATGTTCCTAGCATTTGTTACTGCATCTTCCACTTTCTGCAACTCATCATTCCAGTAGGGCTTATAGTTTTTCCTAGCTCCTCTTGGGATGGTTTCAGTGGCGGCTTGCATTATTGTCTTGCTTAGGCTCTCTACCATGGGCTTCATTTTGGTGTTTCGTGTGTTGATGGTTTCACACAGCCCATCTGTCAGGATTGCAAATCTGTCCCAGTCGGCTCGTTTGTAATTGCAACGTGGGAGCGTTTTTTTTTCCTGTGGGCCTACTTCCATGTCAATGGTTAGTCTGATCGGCCTGTGGTCGCTACCTGCCAGTTGGTTTAGCACCTGGCGGTCTATTTTATGGTGTATGTCCTGTGTGGAGAAGGCCAAATCTGGAGTCGAGGTGGTATGCCATGTTCTTGAATAGAAGCTAGGGCTATCCTCCGGCCTATTGATTAGGGAGAGATTTGCATCTATCTCCCAATCTTCCACTTCGTCACCTCTGCTGTCTGTGTCAGAGTATCCCCATCTCTCCGAGTGGCTGTTGAAATCTCCAACTACTATGCAGTTGGAGTCTCTGACCTCCATACTCGAGAGCGATAGGTCTCTATTTGGTGGTCCGTACAGATTGAAAATGCGTAGCTTCGTCTCTTGAGCCATTATGTCAACTCCTACAATTTCTGCTTGTCCGGTGTGATTGACAGATACCGCGCTACTCGGTATGCAGTTTCTGGTCAGTATCAGGACCCCTCCTTTGTGGCCTTCTCTATCTAGACGGAAGGTCTGGTATCCTCTGATTGAGAATTTATGGTTATTGTTGAGGTGCGTTTCCTGGATACATGCCACGTCAATCTTACCTTCATGCAGGTGGTGTGTTAGGGAAAGTTTTTTGTTAATGACTCCCTCCGCTTTCCACTGTAGTATTTTGAGGGTCTTGAGGTTTTGGCCAATAGAAGTTGGCCCATAGCCATGTGCCTTGACTCCACGACACATGGGTGGGTGACCACCAGTAGTCAAGGGTGGGCCCCTTCCAGGCGTGAGGCCCGGCACTATCGCTGCCTGGCGGGACTCCGCAGGATGAGCGCCATGCGTTTTTCTGATAGGTTGTACTGCCATCATACTGCGATTTACGTTGCACTGTTTTGTTAGGCTTGCGGCCCCGTGCATCCGTTTTCAACAGGCGTATCTGTAGGGATGCCCTCCTTAGCCTTTGGCTGTCCCCAGCCTATCTGCAAGGCAGCAGTTGTTTATGATCAGAGTTGTCTCTCTTATGGAAGTTGTCTTACTAGACTATCGAGTCTTCACTACTCGTGTCTATAGGGTGCAATGATGATATGTGAGATGATATATGAGATGGACTGGTTTACCCGGAAGAGAGGCAGTCCAGTGTGTCTGTATCCCAGGATCGTCACGTCCTGCCAGAAACGTAGCATTTGCATGTGAGTGGGGTATCTCTTTTTCCTTTTATTTTCTTGGCGTCTATGCAGGGATGGTACGCCTAGCATTCCCCGCCACCTGGGGTGTTGACACAGTGGGGCAGGTGTGCAATGTCCGCTGGTCTGCATCTCTTCTGCGTACAGCATGATAGTTATATGGCTGATAACGTACAGAGGTAGATATCGTAGCCGGAGTGCATTTAGCCAGATGACAAGCCTGGTAATGTCACAGAGATGTTGTTCGCCTGGTGTGCGGACAACTCTCATGGTCAGTGGTTGAGTCTTGACAGTTCACAGTGAGGTGGCTGCTCTACTGTTTTCGACACCCCGACCAGGTACTAAGTCTTTGGTTGGTGGTTTCGCACCCCATCGCCGTATAAGGTGAGTATCAAGCAGTTGTCCGCCCGCTTTGATTGGCGGACGGCAAGGACCTCTTACTGTGGCTCTACCTGATAGGGCTGGGGCGCAAGCCCCAGGTCCCGAGCATGTAGGAGCCTCCCATTGCAGTGGTGCTGAGATTTTGGGCGGGATTGCGGCTTACAAGGGTTCGGCCGTAATCCCCCACATGGTAGCCTCGCGCCCTTGGCTTATCAGCCTGGTACGTGAACCAAAGTGTCTGCGCCTCCTCTCGATTTGAGCTGGTTTTCCGTAGCAACGCCCTGTCATTTGTAGGGTAAAACTGACCTGTCTTCAGATGATTTATTTCCAGCACCCGTTCACTATTTGGTCAGACGAATTTATTGAGGGCTTTTGTTTGTCAATGGCAGGTATTTGAAATCTGCGGTTTCTGCGGAGTTAAACACGATTTCCGTAGCGTTCTTTCATTTGAGTGTTTGAGAGCTGACTTGTCATCCGTGAGTCTAATACCAGCGTACGTTCCTTATTAGACCCAAACGGCAGTGCTCTCGATTTGTCAGTTGTTCTACAGTATTGGCGTGTTCAGTCAAATTAAGCCGCAGGTTCCACAACTGGTGGTGCCCTTCCGTCAATTCCCTTAGCGAGACAATCAAGTTTCTTAGGGGGTAGCCCCAGATTTTCGAGGGTCTAATTCCAGCACATGTTCTCTATTAGACCCCACGAAGGTGTACTTTTTGATAGTCATTCTGCAGTATTGGCGTGTTAAGTTAATTTAAGCCTCAGGCTCCACTCCTGATAGTGCTCTTCCGTCAATTCCTTTTTCAGAACACTGGATGCAGACCAAACCGGGCCACAGGGGGCATAACCCCAGATTTCTGAGGGTCTAAATCCAGCACCAGTTCCATATTGGACCCCAGAAGAGTGGTCTCGGCATGTCAATCATTTCAGTGTTGGCCGTGTTGAGTCAAATTAAGCCGCAGGCTCCACTCCTGGGGGTGCCCTTCCATCAATTCCTTTAAGTTTCAGCTTTGCAACCATACTTCCCCCGGAACCCAAACACTTTGGTTTCCTGGAAGCTGCCCGCAGAGTCATCGAAGCAACTCCTGCGGATCGCTAGTCGGCATCGTTTATGGTCAGAACTACGACGGTATCTGATCGTCTTCGCGCCTCTGACTTTCGTTCTTGATTAATGAAAACATTCTTGACAAATGCTTTCGCAGTAGCTCGTCTTGCGGCGATCCAAGAATTTCACCTCTAACGCCGCAATACGAATGCCCCCGTTTGTCCCTGTTAATCATTACCCCCAGTTCCGAAAACCAACAAAATAGAACCGAGGTCCTATTCCATTATTCCATGCACCATTATTCAGGCAGCCGAGGCCTGCTTTGAACACTCTAATGTTTTCAAAGTAAACGCGCCGGCCACCCAGGACGCTCAGCGAAGAGCACCCGTGGGAGAGAGCCGGCAGACGGTAGGGCAGGAGACAACGGGCAGTGATCCGGCGCGAGCCGGACCGCCCGCCTGCGCCTGAGATCCAACTACGAGCTTTTTAACTGCAACAACTTTAATATACGCTATTGGAGCTGGAATTACCGCGGCTGCTGGCACCAGACTTGCCCTCCAATAGATCCTCGTTAAAGGGTTTAAAGTGTACTCATTCCAATTACGGGGACTCGAAAGAGTCCCGTATTGTTATTTTTCGTCACTACCTCCCCGTGCCGGGAGTGGGTAAGTTGCGCGCCTGCTGCCTTCCTTGGATGTGGTAGCCGTTTCTCATGCTCCCTCTCCGGAATCGAACCCTGATTCCCCGTTACCCGTTACAAACATGGTAGGCATGTCACGTACCATCGACATTTGATAGGGCAGACATTTGAAAGATGCGTCGCCGGCACATGAGGCCATGCGATCAGCACAAAGTTATCCAGAGTCACCAGTGGGGACGCCGCAACCCCGCGAGGGGAAACGACGATTGGTTTTTAACTAATAAAAGCGCTCTTTCCGCGAGGGTCGGAGCTTGGTTAGCATGTATTAGCTCTAGAATTGCCACAGTTATCCAAGTAGGATCGTGTCATCTAAGGAACCTCGACTGATTTAATGAGCCATTTGCGGTTTCACCGTGAGACAGTGTGAACTTAGACATGCATGGCTTAATCTTTGAGACAAGCATATGACTACTGGCAGGATCAACCAGATATCTGTCGGAGACGTACATACAGCACACACCGGTCGGCGGAGGAAGGGTGTGTAAAAAGCCTCGCTGGGACGACGGCCGCAGGGATCGACTGACGGACGGTTGTTCCACCCGTCCCTCACTCCGTCGACTTAGGACCGCCTGACAGGGGCCTCCCACACGCACCAGACGACCGACCGACCGAGCTCGCTCGAGGAGGGATGGCAGCGCTCTGTGCAGAACTGATCCCAACGACCTCGGCGATGAATTTCACTGGGACTAGAGACAATTTGGCCTGCCGGCCTGCCCTTCTCCGTAGGAGAACGCAGGGCCTCGAGGCAACGATTCCTGCTTTCCATTTGCCGGTCACAAGCTCTTTGCGAGAGTCGGACCACCAGCGAGACGTACTATCGAGCTCTGCTATAAGCCTTAGATAAATCACCACGGACGGACCACGTTTCCTGATACGGACCAGACCAGCGCACCTCGGTGGAGGAGCCGCTGCAACAAACCGCACCCAATTCGCTCTACGGGGAAAGACAGGCGAGCGTTTTCCGCAAGCCCGCGCTATCGCTCCGCCTGGCGGGACTGAGATCGCTTTACGAACACTAGTTGAAATTGAGTCGCTGCGGCGAGACAACTACCCCAGATTTTTAGTACCGGGTTAGCATTCCCTCTTCAATCCCTTCTCCTTAGCAAGTCTGCCCTGCTGCAGCCTGTTATCCAGGATCACCGCGTGGAGGTGTAGAAGGGTCTTGGCAGCTATGGTTCGCTGGTCCTGACGCTAGAAGTCAGCTATGGGTAGCTGACCCCTGTAGCTCATGCGCTGCTCAGCATCTTGATCCCCAATACAGATCGACAATCACGAGATGAATAATATTGTGATTCGATTAGCTTGTAAATAAGCTAGCTTATGAAAGTGAATCTAAACGGACCTCCACAATCACAATTTAAATTGACTAAAGCCACCGATAAATGGTACTACAAGGTTAAAACTACCAAAAATATTCAAGGACACAAATTCGAATCCTCTCACAGCAGTGCATGTTCTCTGAAGAAAAAATAGGCTAATATTGTGAAAACAATACAATATATTTTGGTTTGGTACGCATTGCTACTAGAAACAAAAGTGAATTAGTGCGTAATGTAAATCTGTTAACATAAATTGTAATACTGTAGTCCGACCATGTTGACTCGTGATATTTTCATTTGACTGGTGAGCGACTCTCAAATTTGTCAAGCTCTGGTTAGTCGCCTCTACCGACATGCTCTCTGTAGAGCAGTGGTGCTATTCTTAACATTGTCATACTCAAAGACCACAGCGGACCACTCAATCTAGGGTCGAAATGTGCACATATAGCAACCGTAAACTACAACGTAACACACTTTTCAGAACGAACGCCGAAACGAAAACAAAGAATACTTCATCCAGAAACAAACCAAGAAATAGCAAACCTACTGCCACACAACTAACAAAATGTTGAAGTTCACGACAATAAAAAAAAACAAACAAACAAAACCCACAATTTTTAAAACCGCATACATTAGTGAGCAAATAGCTTCTTGACACTTGGTGAAATATGGCAGAATGGCGTGGAAGATGATGTGTGATTGGAAGCAAATGTTTCAACAGCCAATCTGGCAAAGGTCAGATCTGGTTTTTACAACAGATAAGATGTCAATTGTTAGTCTCGTAGTGATATCTGTTGTCTGTCCGTTCTGGCATATGTTTGTCGTGTCATGTAGAGGTCGTGAATGGCAGTGGCTTGTTGAATGTTGGGAAGGAGATCATGGAAGGAACGATAAGTGATTGGAGGGAGGAAGGAAAATGTATAAATGTGAGGAAGATGGGAGGGGGGGGGGGGTGTGGAGATTGAAGTGTAGAGAGAGAGTTAGAGATGTACATAAGGAGAAAGAGAGAAATACAGAGAGATAAAGAGAGGTAAGGACAGATTTGTACATAGAGAGAAAGAAAGAGAGAGAGAAGTACAGAGAGAGAAATATTTATGTAGAGAGAAAAGTGCAGAGAGAGAGACAGAGAGGTAAGGAGAGAGATGTACACATAGAGAAAGATAGAGAGATCAGCACAGAAAGAGAGAGAGAGGTAAGGAGAAAGTAGTACATAGAGAGAAAGATAGAGTGATCGTTACAGAGAGAGAGAGAGAGATAAGGAAAAAGATAAAATAGAGAGAAAGATAGAGAGAGAAGTACAAAGAGATAAAGAGTGGTAAGGAGAGAGGTCTACATAGAGAGAAAGATAGAGAGATCAGTACAGATAGAGAGAGAGAGAGTTAAGGAGAGAAATGTCCATAGAGAAAGAGAGTGAGATATATATATAGAAAGAAAGATAGATAGGCGTACATATAGAGAAAGAGAGAAAAGTAAAAAAACACACATAGAAAGAAATAAGAAAACAGAGCGGTGTATATAGAGAGAAAGAGAGAAGTAAAGAGAGAAGTGAGATACTTAAGGATATAGAGGTATACAGAGAGAAAGAGAGAAGAAAATAAAGAGAAGTAAAGACAGTTACTTAATGATAGAGAGGTATAAAGAGAGAAAGAGAAGTAAATAGAGAGAAGTACAGAGAAAGACTTAAGGATAGAGAAGTACATAGAGAGAAAGAGAGAATTAAAGAAAAACGTATTTACAGGGTACTAGAGAGAAGAAAAGATAGTGACATATAGAGAGAGAAATGTAAAGAAGTACAGAAAGGCTTACGTAGAGAGATAAAGAAAGTATACGGAGAGAGAGTGTTGGGAGAGAGTGTAGGGAGAGAGAGAGTGTACGGGGAGAGAGTGTAGGGAGAGAGAGTGTAGGGAGAGAGAGTGTACGGAGAGAGACTGTAGGGAGAGAGAGTGTAGGGAGAGAGAGAGTGTACGGAGAGAGAGTGTTGGGAGAGAGTGTAGGGAGAGAGAGAGTGTACGGGGAGAGAGTGTAGGGACAGAGAGAGTGTACGGGGAGAGAGTGTAGGGAGAGAGAGTGTACGGAGAGAGACTGTAGGGAGAGAGAGTGTAGGGAGAGAGAGAGTGTACGGAGAGAGAGTGTAGGGAGAGATAGTGTAGGGAGAGAGTGTAGGGAGAGAGAGTGTAGGGAGAGAGAGTGTAGGGAGAGAGAGTGTAGGGAGAGAGAGTGTAGGGGGAGAGAGTGTAGGGACAGAGAGAGTGTACGGAGAGAGAGTGTTGGGAGAGAGTGTAGGGAGAGAGAGAGTGTACGGGGAGAGAGTGTAGGGACAGCGAGAGTGTACGGAGAGAGAGTGTAGGGAGAGAGTGTGTAGAGAGAGAGTGTACGGAGAGAGAGTGTAGGGAGAGAGAATGTAGAGAGAGAGAGAGTGTACGGAGAGAGAGTGTAGGGAGAGAGAGTGTAGGGAGAGAGAGTGTAGGGAGAGAGAGTGTAGGGAGAGAGAGTGTAGGGAGAGAGAGTGTTGGGAGAGAGTGTAGGGAGAGAGTGTACGGGGAGAGAGTGTAGGGAGAGCGAGAGTGTACGGAGAGAGAGTGTAGGGAGAGAGTGTGTAGAGAGAGAGAGTGTACGGAGAGAGAGTGTAGGGAGAGAGAGTGTACGGAGAGAGACTGTAGGGAGAGAGAGAGTGTATGGAGAGAGAGTGTAGGGAGAGAGAGTGTACGAAGAGAGAGTGTAGGGAGAGAGAGTGTAGGGAGAGAGAGAGTGTACGAAGAGAGAGTGTATGGAGAAAGAGTGTAGGGAGAGAGAGTGTAGGGAGAGAGAGAGTGTACGAAGAGAGAGTGTAGGGAGAGAGAGTGTAGGGAGAGAGAGAGTGTACGGAGAGAGAGTGTAGGGAGAGAGAGTGTAGGGAGAGAGAGTGTAGGGAGAGAGAGTGTAGGGAGAGAGAGTGTAGGGAGAGAGTGTAGGGAGAGAGAGAGTGTACGAAGAGAGAGTGTAGGGAGAGAGAGTGTAGGGAGAGAGAGTGTAGGGAGAGTGAGTGTAGGGAGAGAGAGTGTAGGGACAGAGAGAGTGTAGGGAGAGAGAGTGTAGGGAGAGAGAGTGTAGGGAGAGAGAGTGTAGAGAGAGAGTGTACGGAGAGAGAGTGAAGGGACAGAGAGAGTGTAGGGAGAGAGAGTGTAGGGAGAGGGAGTGTAGGGAGAGAGAGTGTACGGAGAGAGAGTGTAGGGAGAGATGTACATAGAGATACATTGAGAGAAGTAGTAAGTGCGAAACACAGAGACAGAGAGAGGGGCAGAGAGAGAGAGTAAAGTAAAAACACACACAGGAATGAAAGAACGAGTGAGAGATTTGGTATGGACAAACAAATAGAATCAGGAACGCACTCGCACACACAATCACGCACACATACACACAATCACGCACACATACACACAATCACGCACACATACACACAATCACGCACACATACACACAATCACGCACACATACACGCAATCACGCACACATACACACAATCACGCACACAAACACACAATCACGCACACATACACACAATCACGCACACATACACAAGTATATCAATGTCCACATGCATATGTTAACATTATAATAATTATAATTAATATCATCAATCCGATCCTGAGTGTAACTCCTTGTTATAGACTACGTAGAGTTGGACCAAAGTAAGTCTCAGTGGCCCAGATATGCGTCTCACAGGAGCAAATATACAAGGGTTTGAACTTTCGGAAACATTTATAATCATTGCGAAGTCCACCAGCTGCGATAGAGAGTGAGACACAATGAACTCTTTGGCCAACTTGTTATCCAACAGCTCTGTCGGATCCAGTGGGCAGCCTGTCGAGCAAGAAACTGATATCAAACCTCGTCAACCGTTTTACACTTGGCGCCCACTTTTGTAGCTTTCGTGAGGGTAACTTTTCTTTACCGATAACTAAAATCTGAATTGAATAAAAACTTTCCCGAATGTCCACTGAGTGTATATTTTGTATGCATCCTCATCCTCATCCTCAATAATCCTTAATACATCCTCATCATCATTCTCAATAATCCTTAATACATCCTTAATACATCCTCATCATCATTCTCAATAATCCTTAATACATCCTTAATACATCCTCATCCTCATTCTCAATAATCCTTAATACATCCTTAATACATCCTTAATACATCCTCATCCTCATTCTCAATAATCCTTAATACATCCTCATCATCATCATCATGTCCTTTGCAGAACGTCCCTCCCATCACAGTGCGTCTGAAAGAAACTCAATATCTTGCTACATCGCTAGCCTGTTTCAGAGTCATGCCCAAGCATTGCTTGACATCTTGGCCTGCCTCTGCCTCCCTTACCCACCACACTTTCTATTACCGTTCTCTCAAGACCGCCGTGTCTTAGGTTGTGGCCAAAGTATTTCAATTTTCTGTTCATTATAATTAGAGAACCTTTCTAAAACATTTCGACTCGAAAGGTTCCATTATTTTCCCTGAGGTTTGTGTAACTGTCCATGTTTCACAACCGTAAGCTGTCACTTGAAAAACACATATTCTCAACATTTCCACTTTTGTTGGTTTGCTAGTTGGTTTGCTGGTTGGTTTGCCGTAGTTTCCTCAAGTTATGTTGTCTCTACTTTGACATCATCATAATTTTATATTTCTATTAGAATGCATTAACTCTGCTACCGCCCACCTGAAGCTAAAATCGGCCACTAGTGCTAGCGATATAGCCCTGGTTAAAGAGCACCTCCTTAGGTGACCGTGACTACGAAAGAAAGAGCAGGAACAACAATTTGATAGAAAACAGAAATAAACACCTGCACTACCTGCAAGTAGAAAGGACGAAAGGACATTTTGACACAACAGCAGCAATTAAGGGCCAACGTTTCGACTTACAATGATCTTCATCATGGACTTGATACTTCAAAATATTACAGGCGAAAATAGTTAACTAAGATAAACTTAACTTAATTACTTACTAGTCAGGACTATTCTATCATGAATGTGTAGTGTTCTTAATGTTGTGTGTGTGTGTGGGTGTATGTGCGTGTCGTTGTGACCCAGTGGTAGGCACTCGCCTCTCAAAGTGATGAATGGAAACTGCTTGGGTTCTAGTCCCACAGGTTTGAAGCGGCCCTTGGTCTCAAAGGACGTGTGACCAGAGTGCCTGCATCCGGAATTACCTCCAGTCGTCTTGCCTTATGTCTTGCCACTGGCTCAAGGTACCTCGGGACAAGAGAGTGAGGTTGATGACCAGCGCAGTATCTACCTCACTATAATCCAAATGCAGCAGAAGTTACCTTATCAAGACAAATCCGTCGGGTGATGTCGTAATAATCGCTTGCATTGGACAACTAACTGTGTGTGTTTGTATGTGGCGCTTATAGAGTCTTAAAAGTGAAGTAGCCGGCGCCATGCACAACTCACCTAAGTACGACTTAACTTAGTCACTTATCTTCTACCATGGTGTGCAGAGTTCGTATTTTCTTTGTCGTGTGACAGTCTCTTCACCATGGGAAAGTAGGCCTCCATGCACATTCTTCTTTATCACCTAATGTAATATGCCCTACAGCTTACAAATACATATTTTTTTACTCCCTTCTCGGACCCGGCAACCCACGGACAGATAAATAATAAAAATGAGTTTTTAGAAATCGTGAACTTCAATCTCTTTATCTTCTTCCACCCAGTCGTGTCGGTAGATCGTTGTAGTTTTCTCTCGTGTACCAAGTCTGAAGTCGACGTTGTCATTCCGTGTTTCTTCAATATCTCATTTTCACCGTCTATCCATTTTTTTCTTGATTTCCCTCTTAATCCCCAATTCACTTACCTGGTGTTATAGATATGCGCAGCTAGTAACTTTGATTGCATTCTTGTCAGGTGTACGATCCATCTTATTCTTTGCTTTCCCCTGTAATCCATGCACAAATTTGCACCAACATTCTTTCAGAAGTCTTCGTTTCGTACTCTGTCCATTCTTGTGACCCAATCCCCCGCTTTTCTAAAACACCTCACATCGCTGACCATGCTTTTTGTTTCTTGTGTCTTGGCGAGTGTCCATGTTTGACATTGATAGCAGAGAGTTAGTATAAACATACTATTTTCAGAAATAAACAATAAGAAATATATTAAAAGTGACGCAGGATTTGAACAGAAAATGCATCATCCCCAAACGCTTGAAGACGCACGTTGAAACGAACCGGAAACAATATGAACTAAATTACACAAATAGTAGGTGATATGGCAGATTGGCATGTTTACTATCAACATGTGCTAGCTGACTGACTAAATCGATGGTGAGCAAGAATTAATAATAGCAGACACCAATATTAGAACACCAATATTAGAACACCAATATTAGAACACCAATATTAGAACACCAATTATTTTTTCAAAAATGTGTTTTGGTGGGACATCAGTTTTTAGTTGTATCACTTGTTCTGTTATCAACACTTGGCGGTTCCTTCCAGTGGATAATCGAGGCTAACCAATTTGTGGATCATTAGCACCGATATTTGATGGAGTTTTTTTGTTGCTGGCGTTGTTGTTAAATGTAGCTTCTATTTGTGTAGTGTATGCGTCTAAAATTATTGCTTTCCGAAACATTTGTCGAACGGATGGTGTCAAGTGACATCGTTGGTGAGGATGCAGCGGTGGGCGTTCGAATTCCGTTTCCTTGTCTTAAATGTTGTGATTCATCGAGAATTCAGGTGTCAGATACTTGTTGCCAAATTTAGAGCAATATGGTATTTCAAGCGTGGGGTCCCGTTATCTGATCCAGAGACTGATCGTCAAACGAGGCTTCCAGGTGTCAGATTCCATGCACGTGATTGAGAGACTGATAAACAAACAGAGGCCCTGATAACGGTTATCCTAACCAATAATCATCATGTATCTACACTGTTATCGATTAACATAACATTCTCTAATTTTCACATCTCAGGTGAGTCAAACAGGGAGAGCAGGTGTGAGTGAACGGAACAGGAGTATGTGCAACCAACAGGCTAATAGCGCCATCAGCATTCTCACTCTTCGTCATTAGCCGAGGGGGATTCAACACATATGGGTCTACCATTAGTGCAGTGATGTCAATATGTAACAGAACAGAACATTATTAACCACCTTCAGTCCAAACTACAATATGAAACTTTAACATTTGCTTTCCATCGACTTCTCTTATGATATTCTTCGCTTCTGCCATTGAAACGTTTGTTTCCTTATCGATCATAATCCATCAGTGTATTTGTACATGCTGCTCCTTTTTTTCCATGTGGGTTCGACTGAAGAGCACGTCTGGCTACATTCACATGTTTTTTTAGCCTATTTCATGCCAGGTCTATCTGTTATTGCCACTGGCCATGCGTTAGGATAGTTTGGCATGGATATATCGAGTATAGGGATGGGATAACACCCCCCACACCCATATCAAACCCTCATGAGTAGCAGAGGGGTAGATAGCGTACTTCTAACGAAGCAGGTATCGTGTGCAGTTTCAGTTATCAATACGGCCCAGTTGACCCAACTGCAAGCTATCTTGCTTACTGTTATGTAAGGACAAAGCAGCGGGAACATAAATTATCAGGTAGCGACGAGTAACCAGGATCATTGACGCATACTGACCAAGACCCACACCTCATGTCTCTTATTCGTGCTCCTGTTCTAGGCCAAAGGGTAGGAGCCCATATGCTGCTGGATCAATAACCAACCAATCAACCATTCCTGCTCCTGTAAACAGGCTGTTTCACAGCAGTCTGGCCAAAGAGGTGGGGATCCTTACTGTAATCCTTATAGTGATGAGCTTTCCCAGAAGGCACGAACTGCACTACAGCTAGGGGAATCGTGATCCACCTCAACTTCGCCTAAGGATGTTAGAAGAACCACTGTAACATTGTAACATGCTATCACCGAAACTTCACCAAGAGTTAACGCAGTAAGAGTAGGTTCGAACAACATGAACGGGATCAAGATGCTGAGCAGCGCAAGAGCTGCAGTGGTCAGCGACCCATAGCTGACTGCTAGCGTCAGGGCCAGCGAACCAGAGCTGCCAGTCCCTTCTACACCTCCACGCCGTGATCCTGGATAACAGGCTGCATCAGGGCAGACTGGCTAAGGAGAAGGGATCGAAGAGGGAATGCTAACCCGGTACTAAAAAATGCTCGCTGAAGTCGGATGTGTTGGACCGAAAGGTGCAAATATCGCAGCCAAGCTGTAAACTACGACACAACGCATTCCGTTCTCTGGACTACATTCTGCTACTTAAGCCCTTTCAGTTTTTGGTAGTGGGAGATTGAGAACGAACGAAGAAGAAGAAGAAGAACAACATGAACACCAACTTAAGAAAAGCAGCAACAACAACAGCAACAACAACATCAGCCCCAGACAACAGTTACCGAAACTTAAACGAATTGAATCGAGTCCTTCGGGTCGAAATGTTTAACACAGATTCTCAGAATACAATGGACCCAAAAAAAGAATGCAGACATTCGACAAGAGTTGGTCATAGAGTAGATCTTGTTAATACATTCGAACATGAAACAACAATTGAAATATGTTGGTCACATCAAAAGACACAACGGTCTTGAGAGAACGGTAATGAAAGGGATGATGCCGGCAAGAGAGACAGAGGCAGACCAAGATGGCGATGGCACCAAGATGTCAAGGAATGCTTGGGCGTGAATCTGGAGCAGGCTGGAGATTTGGCAAGAGATCGAGCCTCTTTCAGACCGAATGTGATGGAAGCTACGCTCTGCAAAGCACATGCCACATAATGATGATGATGATGATGATGATGGTGTGTGTATTAAAAACATACAGAATAAACAGACTTATTACAAACATACAAAATAAACAGACTTATTAAAAATATACAAAATAAACAGACTTATTAAAAACATACAAAATAAACAGACTCACTGGCCGATCGCGAAATTTTCTTCAATTTAGATGTTAGTGGTCGGTAAAGAAAATCTACCCTCACACACGTTGTAAAAGTTGGCGCCAAGTAAAATAAGGTTGACAAGCCCTGGTCTACATCTTTATCCTGTAAAACATGTTGCGTCTCCCAGCCATCGAGAGACTACTCCACATTTATATTTCTGTCCAAAAAATTTTCAATTCCAGACTTATCCCTTTTCTTATCAACACATTTCTCATATTATACTCTGACTACCACTCAGTCTATTTCTCTGGCGAGATAACCTTTTAGACACCAGGACATCCGCTTGAGGACATCCTACCAGTACATCATATATACATATTGATTTTCATCCGTCGCAGTCTCTTATATAGACACCCAGGGATTTTAACTTATCCTTATTAGCGTTCCCCTATCCATCCATTCCTTTCAGGGTTTCCTTTAAGACTAATGCAGCTGTCATGTCCAAACGAAAGGCTTGTGGAGGTTAGTTCCCTTAAAAAAAAAACGCACACTTTTAAAATATCTGAAGCAAATTGATGGATAAGCACCGTGTTGGCTGAAGGGAGTAGTTGTTGGGGAATAGTGCAAACCTTCTCGATATGTTATTGTGGTTTCTACATAGGGAAGAGTGCAAACCTTCTCGATATGTTATTGTGGTTTCTACATAGGGAAGAGTGCAAACCTTCTCGATATGTTATTGTGGTTTCTACATAGGGAAGAGTGCAAACCTTCTCGATATGTTATTGGGGTTTCTAACTAGGGAAGAGTGCAAACCTTCTCGATATGTTATTGTGGTTTCTACATAGGGAAGAGTGCAAACCGTCTCGATATGTTATTGTGGTTTCTACATAGGGAAGAGTGCAAACCTTCTCGATATGTTATTGTGGTTTCTACATAGGGAAGAGTGCAAACCTTCTCGATATGTTATTGTGGTTTCTACATAGGGAAGAGTGCAAACCGTCTCGATATGTTATTGTGGTTTCTACATAGGGAAGAGTGCAAACCTTCTCGATATGTTATTGTGGTTTCTACATATGGAAGAGTGCAAACCTTCTCGATATTTGTTGTGGTTTCTACATGGGGAATAGTCCAAATATACTATTTGAAATACCATATTTCTCTAAATTAGTTAAACAGTATCTGACACCTGGAGACCCCGTTTGACGATCAGTCTCTGGATCAGATAACGGGACCCCACGCTTGAAATACCCTATTTCTCTAAATTTGGAAACAAGTATCTGACACCTGAATTCTCGATGAATCACAACATTTAAGACAAGGAAACGGAATTCGAACGCGCGCTGCTGCACCCTCACCAGCGATGTTACTTGACACCATCCGTTCGACAAATGGTTCGAAAAGCAATAATTTTAGACGCATACACTACACAAATAGAAGCTACATTTAACAACAACGACAGCAACAAAAAAAACTCCATCAAATATCGGTGCTAAATGTTCCAAAAATTGGTTAGCCTCAATTTTCCATTGGGAGGAACCGCCAAGTGTTGATAACAGAACAAGTGATACAACTAAAAACACATGCTGGACTGATGCGTCGAAACGGTGCAAATACCGTAGTCAAGCTGTAAACTACGACACAATGCGTTCCGTTCTCCTGACTACAAAACACATTTTTGAAAAAATAATTGGTGTTCTAATATTGGTGTTCTAATATTGGTGTTCTAATATTGGTGTTCTAATATTGGTGTTCTAATATTGGTGTTCTAATATTGGTGTCTGCTATTATTAATTCTTGCTCACCATCGATTTAGTCAGTCAGCTTGCACATGTTGATAGTAAACATGCCAATCTGCAATATCACCTGCTATTTGTGTAATTCAGCTCATTTTGGTTATATTGCCGCGTCATGATTGTCATCATCATCAGCAGCAGCATCATCATCATAATCATCATCATGTAGCATGTTCTTTGCAGATTGCTACTCTTACCACAAAAGTCCTGTAAGACTCGATATTTAGCCAGTTCTTCCGCCTATTTAGGACCGAAGATGCAACAGTTCTTCGTCTTTCGTTCTTCAACTCTCGATCTCAAGCCCCGAAAATGGTTTTGCTGGTTGTAGTCAGGAGAACGGAACGCATTGTGTCGTAGTTTACAGCTTGACTACGGTATTTGCACCGTTCCGACGCATCAGTCCAGCATAACATTTTTGGGTATCCGGTTGGGTTTCCCTCTTTAATCCCTTCGCTATCCTGCTCTGTTTAAGTCTGTTGTCTAAAACCACTACGTGAAAGAAAGTGGGGGGGGGGGGGGGGGTCTTGGCAGCTCTGGACCTGACGCAAGCATTTAGCTTTGGGTCGCTGGTCCTGACGCTAATTAGCCAGCAATGGGTCGCTGGTCCTGACGCTAGGAGACAGCTATGGGTCGCTGGTCCTGACGCTAGGAGACAGCTATGGGTCGATGGTCCTGACGCTAGGAGCCAGGAATGGGTCGCTGGTCCTGACGCTAGGAGACAGCTATGGGTCGATGGTCTGACGCTAGGAGCCAACAATGGGTCGCTGGTCCTGACGCTAGGAGACAGCTATGGTTCGCTGGTCCTGACGCTAGGAGCCAGCAATGGGTCGATGGTCCTGACGCTAGGAGCCAGCTACGGGTCGATGGTCCTGACGCTAGGAGCCAGCAATGGGTCGGTGGGTGCTACTTGTCATCAATGCAACAGTGAAAGAGCACACCGTTGCTAGCGAATCATAGCTGGCTACTTGCTTCAGGGTCAATGAACCAACGTTGACCAAAACACTCCAAACAGCGGCCCTGGAAACAGGCTGCACTAGTGTAGTCTGGCTCAGAGAATAGGGATCGCAGTGAGAAGGCAAACCTCTTCCCCCCTCAAACAAAAAAAACAAAATCCAAAAAAACCAAACAAAAAAAACCCAGCTTTTATGGTATGTGTCGTCCGAAAGATACAGGTATAGCAACCTAGCTGTAATCAACGACCCAACGCCCTTTCCAGTGTGAAGAAGAGGAAAAAGAAGAAGTCTTCGGAATATCTTAGATGTCATGTGTCCAACTTCACTTCTGTATGCATCAAACAAGTTTGAAGTATACATTTTTAACGAATTGTGTGGCGTAGGATGTAGGCAGCATGTTTGATCTTTCTAGATGTAAACATGTTTTATCTTTCTAGATGTAAACATGTTTTATCTTTCTAGATGTAAACATGTTTATCAGCAATTTTCTTCTTTACATATCTCCTTTAGGACGTCTGTGTTTTTCTAGTTCGCTGTCCGTGTTATCCTGAGACCTTTCCTGTAGCTTTTTAGCTCGAATAATTCTATTTTCTTCTTGAGTGTTTATATGATGGGACATGTTTCGTATCCGTACGTTGCCAGAGGGAAGATGTATTTGTTCCAAGAGTTTGTGTTTTTGTTGCTCTGTTCGTGTTCTACCACACGTTTCTCATGTTATTTAATCTTTGCAGTGCCATGATCACTATTGTCCTGGTTTATTTCTGTCAGTCTCCATTGTTACTTATAATGGATCAGAGATGTGACATTTTCAATTTCTTTTTTTTTTTCTGGACGAACTTTAGATTTGTTTTCTATTTTGTCCGTGGTCATTATTTGCATGTTGTTGATGTTTAGGTCCAGATTTTGTTCTTCGCTATGTTTTTAAAATCCGTTGTAGACTTTCTCCGCTCTTGAACTGCGTCATTTTTATGTCTCTGTTCTGGTTTTTCGTTTCTGCCGATTGCAAGCGTGTCGAAGTGTTGATATTTTTAGTGGTTTTGATATTCGTCATTAAAGTTTCTATAATCATCATCATTGTCGTCTCAGTCTCCGTAGACCATGCGTGTGACGCCCTGCAAAGTTTTGCCCAGATCTGCCTCCTGCATTTCGACACTGTCTGCTATCTGTAAAGACAGATCGGCGAATGACAGTCCCTGCCACAGATCGTAAAACCGTGCTGGGAAGAGGCTAGCTTACTGTGGTATCTCCCGATCTATTCATGCTTTCCATTTTCTCTGAAGCTAGACGGCCTCTACGAGCGATACCCCCTATAAAACTGTCTCCAACAGCTCGATCCTGACCAATAGTTTCTCCATATAGACGTTGACAAGAAAAGGGGAGAGTATTAATAACTTGTCTTACACCGATCTGCACTTCCAACGAACCAGATTTTTGGCCAGCTATTCTGACCGCTGCTTGTTGCCCCTGATATAACTTGCGTGTTTCAATTTAACTAATAAGGTTGTGTCTAGGGTTGAAAGTACAGTACACCAGCTTAAACAACAAAACAAGGTACACACTTTAATAAATGGATGATTGCGTAGAATAGAGATGTTGTTGTTTAATGCCCATAATGAGGAAGTTTACTCTTCTGTACGAAGGGGACGTTAGGTGGCGGGTTGTAGTAGCTTTCCTCAAATCCGAAGCATGCTGATGAAGGTGGACTGTGGTCCTCCAGGCGGTTGTGCTATGTTTGACTTTATCTGCGTGACGCTCACTACTACGGGGATCACGTCGATTCCCATCTCGTTAGCCAGGCTGCCTTGAAAACAGCTTGTTTTCAGGGAACGCTACATAGCAGAGAGATAGGGGTCTTGGTGTGTGTGTCGTGCCTGACCATGACGAAACGTCCTGGTCCGTACGTTGTGTCTGACAAGACTAACATCCCAGTTCCTCAAACAGAATAGAGAGACTGAAGTGGTATGTTACAGTCACTAATATGGGACTGTTTCAAGACCCCGACAGGTATCGGTGGGACATGATGTAAGGAGAAGATGTTCATATTGGGCAAGGTCCACGTCCAGGAAACCAGTTGATAGCATTACAATTCTGTTCTTGATTCCAGAAAACAAGACACGTACAAGAGGACTAAATCACACGCGGGAAAACAGCTAGAGCTAAATATTACCCAAAAAAATGGGAGATGGGGTTATGTCTGGAGAAGATGTCAGAGTACAGGTGGACCCTTATTTGTTGAAGTCTTGTGCTCCACAAGCAGCTGAACGGTTTCGATTGATTGTAGTTGAAAGTATGGTACCTTTGACAGAAGCATACACACATTTGAAACATAAAACATAAACATAAAGAGAACTGATACAAAGGTTTAAATGGAGAACTGATTGGTGGCTTACATGGAGAACTGATACAAAGGTTTAAATGGAGAACTGATTGGTGGCTTACATGGAGAACTGATTGGTGGCTTACATGGAGAGCTGATTGGTGGCTTACATGGAGAACTGATACAAAGGTTTAAATGGAGAACTGATTGGTGGCTTACATGGAGAACTGATTGGTGGCTTACATGGAGAACTGATACAAAAGGTTTAAATGGAGAACTGATTGGTGGCTTCAATAGAGAACTGATTGGTGGCTTACATGGAGAACTGATTGGTGGCTTACATGGAGAACTGATTGGTGGCTTACATGGAGAACTGATTGGTGGCTTACATGGAGAACTGATACAAAGGTTTAAATGGAGAACTGATTGGTGGCTTCAATGGAGAACTGATTGGTGGCTTACATGGAGAACTGATTGGTGGCTTACATGGAGAACTGATACAAAGGTTTAAATGGAGAACTGATTGGTGGCTTCAATAGAGAACTGATTGGTGGGTTACATGGAGAACTGATTGGTGGCTTAAATAGAGAACTGATTGGTGGCTTACATAGAGAACTGATTGGTGGCTTACATGGAGAACTGATTGGTGGCTTAAATGGAGAACTGATTGGTGGCTTACATAGAGAACTGATTGGTGGCTTAGATGGAGAACTCATTGGTGGCTTAAATGGAGAACTGATTGGTGGCTTAAATGGAGAACTGATTGGTGGCTTGGATGGAGAACTCATTGGTGGCTTAAATGGAGAACTGATTGATGGCTTAGATGGAGAACTGATTGGTGGCTTAAATAGAGAACTGATTGGTGGCTTAAATGGAGAACTGATTGGTGGCTTAAATGGAGAACTGATTGGTGGCTTAAATGGAGAACTCATTGGTGGCTTAAATGGAGAACTGATTGGCTTTTTACGCCCCGATCATCTTCTCCTGACTTGGGATAAATGGAGTTGTCTAACATGATGACCTTGGTATTGATTACAAGGGTGTGTGACCTTTAGTCAGGCATGTGTTTTCCGTTTGTTGTCCTACCTCCACTGGTAAGGGATGTGTGCACTCTTCTTCTTCTTCTTCTTCTTCTTCTATTTTCACCTTTTTGTTCTTCATTATTCTCCTCTTCTTCTAAAATTTTCTTCTACTTTCTCTTCTTTTTCTCTTCTACAAATGTTTTCACCTCTTCTTCTTCTTCTTCTTCTTCTTCCTCGTGTTATTCTTCTGCTTCTCCTCTTTCTGTTCTTCTTTTACTTTATCTTCTTCTTTTTCTTCTTATCGTTTGCCATTTTAAAAACTATGTCTGCAGACGAAGTCGAGTAGATAGAACAAAAACAGATCGACAGCAAGATGACCAACAACAAAACAATACCAACAACAGAAAAAAATAATTAACAACAACAGAAAAACATTTCCAACAACAGAACAAAAACCGGACCAACAACAGAACAAAAACAGGACCAACAACAGAACAAAACAGGACCAACAACAGAACAAAAACTTTACCAACAACCGAACAAAAACAAAACCAACAACAGAACAAAAACATTACGAACAACAGAACAAAAACATTACCAACAATAGAACAAAAACATGACCAACAATAAAACAAAAGCAGGACCAACAACAGAACAAAAACAGGACCAACAACAGTACAACAACAGAACAAAAACAGGACCAACAACAGTACAACAACAGAACAACAACAGGACCAACAACAGACAACAACAGAACAACATTATCATCACCAAAAAGAACAGGACAGCCAACACAACAACAACAAGTACACCAACAACTCAAACTGACCAACAAATACAACAAGAGGTCCACCAACAGAGCAAGAACAGGACCACACACACAATGACCACCAAAAGAACAACAACAACAGGACCACCAACAATACGTCCAACTGACCTCCCACTCTATAACCAGGAAGCCCCTCTTATCTGTACGTGACTTCACTAGGCGGGGGTTCCTGTCAGGCCTGTCGGGAGGAGTGGTGCACTCCCTGGTTGTGACAGAGCTCGGCAGACTCAGGTCCACATTGTTTCTAGCGATCACGCGGAAGGAGTACGTCCCATAAGGTGCTAGTGCCACGAAGGCCTGCGTGCTGTCACCCGGAGCCTCTTCGTAGGAGTCGTACCAGGCGTCCGGTTTCTCGGATAAGTTGAATTGGACTGTGTAACCCAAGATGTCTGCGCCATTAGACTTGCCGTGCAGCCAGGAAATCTCTGCTGTATTGCCATGACAACTTTTGACGCGGACTTCGACAGGTGGCTCTGGGGGTCCTGAGGAAGAAGAAAATCTTGAAAAGGTCATGGTCACAAATGTAGCGGTCTAATCGAATTGTATCGATACTTGAAAGTTGCATGACATAACAATTACTATTCGCTACGTATTGCGTGAAGTTGGATGAACTGTACCATTAGGTGCAAAACACAGTACATTAGCCACGGTATTAGAAGTGAAAACCAAGGCAAAAAAACATGTTACGGTGTCAGTAAGTCATTAGTTAACAGGGAGAGGGAAGACAAACGTGTGGTCTGAGAAAACATAGTGATCGGACAGAGCTGACCAGAGCCAGGTAAAATATAATGACAAAAACCTCACCTTACTGTCATTCAGTTCTCGCTAGAAATAGAATGTTTGTGGCAGTTTGGCTCACGAGCTGAGGATCAGCACTGTAATCACCACAATGGGTGAGCTTACAGAGGAGTCTCGCATTGCACTATAGCGAGGAAAGCCCTTGTCCACTTTTTAAAGAACGCCCTTAGATGTGAGGAAAACCACTATAACCCACCACTAAAGCTATTCGTAAAGAGTACGTAACTCGAGTGCGAGGGGAGTTAACCAAGAAAAAAAATCAATTTTCCAGATTCGAGTCACGCGGTACTTCGACTCGTGATTAATATACCTTTATAGGTGCCATGCCTTGATTGGATTCAGGATAATGATAAAACTTACACCAAAAGTACCAATCAATTGATATGGAGCAAATATTATATATATATATATATATATATATATATATATATATATATATATATTTATATATATATATATATATTTAAAGTAAGAGGAGCGCGTGGCCGAATATAGCGCTGCCGACCAGGAGGGCAGCTGTTCGAATCCCCGGAATGACATGTTCTGTTCGGGGTGAAATAAACCAACATAATCAGCACACGACGTGGCGACAGCGATGGAGAAGCGGCCTGTAGTTCTCAGCCTTCAAAACCTCACGACTACCCTAGCAATGGGAAAAATGT
This sequence comes from Ariolimax columbianus, assembly GCA_036924085.1. Classification (NCBI taxonomy): domain Eukaryota; kingdom Metazoa; phylum Mollusca; class Gastropoda; order Stylommatophora; family Arionidae; genus Ariolimax; species Ariolimax columbianus. The sequence goes on from JAVGWX010000009.1 coordinate 12,387,507, forward strand.
CGTAGGACATTTAAAAAAACAATTATTTTTTTTTAAATACAACAAAAAATATATATGAAGTAAGTAACATATCCTTTGCAGAACGTATATTTTATAACAGCCAATTTAGTTGTTATAAGTTTCTTACGACCCTCAACGGCACAAGTGGTAAGAAAACAACGTTTCTTATCAGGTAGGCAATGAGGTAGATTCCCGTTATTTTTTGTACGCGGAAAAGCGATCGTATCAAGAAAATACATGTGTCTGTCAAATTGAACATGGCGGTATCTTTACCCGGTTGGTTGGGGTTGTGAAACCGAGCGAGTTTCACGAGTAGGTTTTGCTGTCCCATCCAATGTATATGGAAAAGGGCTTGCTGAACTATATCATTGACAACACCTTGGATGTTAACACTGCAGTCAACGAATCAGCAATGTAGAAACAGGGGAATGACTTAAGTCAAGTAGAAAGGGGCCACTGAGTGGACGAAGCAAAAGTATGCTCAATAAATTAGTGGGTGCCAATAACCCGGCAATTTTTTTCTAGAAAAATGAAACAAACAGCATATGTAATTAAGTGGAAAATATTCCATTATCACAATATCCCATTATTACAATATCCCATTATTATAATATCCCATTATTACAATATCCCATTATCACAATATCCCATTATCATAATATCCCATTATTACAATATCCCATTATCATAATATCCCATTATTATAATATCCCATTATCATAATTTCTCATCACAATATCCCATTATCATAATATCCCATTATCACAATATCCCATTATCATAATATCCCATTATCATAATTTCTCATCACAATATCCCATTATCATAATTTCTCATCACAATATCCCATTATCACAATATCCCATTATCATAATATCCCATTATCATAATTTCTCATCACAATATCCCATTATCACAATATCCCATCATTACAATATCCCATTATCACAATATCCCATCATCACAATATCCCATTATCACAATATCCCATCATTACAATATCCCATTATCACAATATCCCATCATTACAATATCCCATTATCACAATATCCCATCATCACAATATCCCATTATCACAATATCCCATTATCACAATATCCCATTATCACAATATCCCATTATCATAATATCCTTGACGTCAGTCCGGCAGATGTGCTTTATGAGAGGACACCAACACTATTTGGTTTGCCTTCCGTGTGGTTTGCCTTCCGTGTGGTTTGCCTTCCGTGTGGTTTGCCTTCCGTGTGGTTTGCCTTCCGTGTGGTTTGCCTTCCGTGTGGTTTGCCTTCCGTGTGGTTTGCCTTCCGTGTGGTTTGCCTTCCGTGTGGTCTGCTATGGTCTTTGTGTATGACAAGGACAAGAATAGCACCACTGCCTCACAAAGAGCATGTCGTAACAGGCGACTAAAAGTGTGACATGGCATTACATCAGCTATGGTTAAGTGGTTTGTTCAGATCAGCATAACTGCGCCTAAAAGGCTGCGGGTATACTTTGCTTTAGTGCTTGAGTCTTTTAATATGGACTCGCATATCAGTTAACCACCCTCTACAGTACTTGATCCAACACAGCGGAGTAATAAGCTGCTCGAGCCTAGCCAGCTAAGAAGGACATCCTCATCCCGGCCACATCTAGGTCACGCCAGAGCTGGGACCTGCACTGGGGCATCCATCCCTGTAGAAGTACCGGTCGACTAAGACTAAGACTAACATTTCCGATATTTTGCAGTAACGTACCAATCCGGGCATAAGTCTTTGGTCAGTCCATCTCGCCATCGCATAGGTCGGCGACCCCATGGACGTGTACAGGCATATGGCCACCAAAACATTGTTTTACGTGTCCATAGCTTGTCAGGAATGTATACCACATGTCCAGTCCAGCGATGGTTGCGTGATATCGTTGCTTCCACAGTGTCTCAAAGCAATGTTTGATGTTGAATGTCTTCGTTTTAGATTTGCAAAAAAAAAATTGTCTGTGTTTGCCTCACTAGTTTCAATTGGCGGAGGCGCGCCTATTTCACCTCAGACCGTAGTCATCTGGGCGATATTAAGACGCATAAACCAGTACTGGGATGTATGTGTGCGTTTATATGTACCTATGCTAGGTTTGTGCGCTCTCAGAAGCCAGCTCAACCAGAGTGCAATGAAAGGGCCACACTCTGAGGGTGCGTGTAAAAGCTGTACAGGAATGTGACTGTAGGACAGAGTCAAATGAAACAAACGTGTGACTGTAGGACAGAGTCAAATGAAACAAGAGTGTGGCTGTAGGACAGAGTCAAATGAAACAAGAGTGTGGCTGTAGGACAGAGTCAAATGAAACAAGAGTGTGACTGTAGGACAAAGTCAAATGAAACAAGAGTGTGACTGTAGGACAGAGTCAAATGAAACAGAATGAGGTGAGAAGAGAGAGAAGCCCAGAGTTGATTCTTCCTATCTTCGTTTTAGATATTATCCTGTATCGAGATTTATACTAGGCGCCTCGTAGTTCCATTGTTTCCTGGGAGTCTCAATATCTGTTTTGAGCAAGTTCTATACTTCGCATTAGTCAATCCTTTCTGGGATGACCATGAAATTGAAAGTGTGTGCCCTGCCGTGGTGTCATTCATTTTGAAAAATATAATTTCTCAAAATAATACCTTGTCAACGTTCATTTTCTTTTCAGCTGTGGACAACAATTGTGGCAAGATATATTCAAAATGAAGCATTTTTAACATGGAGAGATTTAGTTAGTCCTTGAATTATTTTGAGTTGCATCTCATCTAGCGTTTGGTTTTAATATGTTGTGAGCTTGACACTGAATTCATCTCTTGATCTGTGACCCAGTAAGTTATGTGATCAGGGAGATGTGACGTGTGTTTGACGTGCCGTGTATGTGATCAGGGAGATGTACCGTCTGTTTGACGTGCCGTGTATGTGATCAGGAAGATGTGGCGTCTGTGTGACGTGCCGTGTATGTGATCAGGGAGACGTGGCGTCTGTTTGACGTACGTGTATGTGGTCAGGGAGACGTGGCATCTGTGTGACGTACGTGTGTGTGGTCAGGGAGACGTGACGTCTGTATGACGTGCCGTGCATGTGATCAGAGATATGTGGTGACTGTGTCACTATGAATTACTTGCTATTATTGCTAGCCACAAGCACAACCCTCCTTATTTACATTTTACACAACTAATAACAAATAGCAGGGTGTAGTAGATATGATCTCCGCTTCACATGAACCTACCCCTGGATCCACATGTCATTCACATTTTCTCTCCAATGTAAGGAATAGAATCGATGTGATGGTATGTTGAACACTGCCATGCAAGCTTGCCTATCTCCAACCAATCGTATCTATGTAACGACACACTCTTCTGAGAGAAAACACCAATGTATCTAATAATAGCCACGGGAATTTTTACTAAGCTCAAAATGACACTTCGTAAACAAGCTATTAGAGTATTGGTTAGTAACTCGTGCCGCTCATTAAAATGTTATAACTCTGTGCCATTGAACCGAAATTGTTGAAATGCTACACATAAACGGCTAATTTTCAGGACATGAGGAAAATATTGTTTCGTAAAACCAAGCAGCAGATTGTCTTTGTTATTATTTGCGGTAGACAAAAAACCAGTACGACTTCTCATAAGTCTCTTCATGGTTTGACCTTGTCTCAATTATAAAGTTGATGGTAGATTTGAGAAGGAAGGAAGGAAAACAAAAGGAATGACCAAAAGCGTATGTAATACCATGAGGAATATATTGGCACCAAGGCAAATAACCAACACATTACAAATGAGACTCATCGGGTGTTATATATTTAACATTAGTATACGGTGAAGAAACATGGACAATTGGATTATGAACGAACAGTTGGAGAACAAATTATAGGCTCCCAAAACATAGTTATACAGAAGAATGTGGTGCATTTCGCGGAAAAAGAAACATACAAATAGTGACGTCCTGACGAGAGTAGACATGGGTAGAGACGTCCTGACAAGAGTAGACATGGGTAGAGACGTCCATGGGTAAAGACGCGCTGACGAGAGTAGACATGGGTAGAGACGTCCTGACAAGAGTAGACATGGGTAGAGACGTCCTGACAAGAGTAGACATGGGTAGAGACGTCCTGACAAGAGTAGACATGGGTAGAGACATCCTGACGAGAGAAGACATGGGTAAAGACGCTCTAACGAAAGTAGACATGGGTAGAGACGTCCTGACAAGAGTAGACATGGGTAGAGACGTCCTGACGAAAGTAGACATGGATAAAGACGCTCTGACGAGAGTAGACATGGGTAGAGACGTCCTACCGAGAGTAGGCATGAGTAGAGACGTCCTGACGAGAGTAGGCATGGGTAGAGACGTCCTGACAAGAGTAGACATGGGTAGAGACGTCCTGACAAGAGTAGACATGGGTAGAGACATCCTGACGAGAGAAGACATGGGTAAAGACGCTCTGACGAAGGTAGACATGGGTAGAGACGTCCTGACAAGAGTAGACATGGGTAGAGACGTCCTGATGAAAGTAGACATGGATAATGACGCTCTGACGAGAGTAGACATGGGTAGAGACGTCCTGACGAGAGTAGACATGGGTAGAGAACATTTGACAGACATTACTTCTTCGTCTTCTTCTTCGTACGCTGTCAGACGTCAACTTGAATTTGTTCGAAGAAAGCAGCTGTCATCCTGAGGCTGTCGACACTGCCATAGAGCTTGTCTAGTGTTGCCACTGGTGATGGCCACATGTGCTTTCTCTGGTCCTCGTATGTCGGGCAATTTTGCAGCAGATGTTCAGCAGTCATTTTCCATGTGCCACAGGTGAATTCGTCAGTGCCACCTATCTCCAGTTTATTGAATAGATGGTACCTCAGTTTGTTGTAGCCTGTGCAGAGTCTGAAGACCACGACCTGCTCTCTTCTGTTCAGCTGGTAGTAGGCATCCTTTTTTGTGTAGCCAGTATGTTCTGTTTCCCATTTTGCCATGTATCTGGGCATAATAAACCTTTTGGACTCTTCGTAGGTCACACTAGGGTCTGGTTGTGGTAGTCTTGCACCTTCTTTTGCCAGTCTGTCTGCCTCTTTGTTGCCTTGGATGTTACAGTGGGATGGAACCCACTGTACCACTACTCTTTTTGGCGCGGACTGCTGGCAAAGTTGACAGAGTACTGCTCTTAAATCATTGTTCAGTATTTTTCTGGCTTTTTAGTGCTGTAACCACGGAAGGGCATCTGGCTTTCATTGCTCTCGCCTGTCTGGATTGCTTCTACTGCAGCCTTCAGTGCCTCTGTCTTCGCTCTGAAATTGCTTGAGAATTTTCCAGTTGCCACTGACAGTGTTATTTTTCTACCATTTGGTAGGCTCAGGAATACCCCTCCCCGTCCATTCGACAGACATTACAATTAGGCAAATTCAATATTTAGTCATATAAAAAGACACGATAATTCATTGAAAACAATACTTGAGGGGAAGGTTGATGGACAAGAGACGAGCATCGCGAGATAAACATCAAAAGATGGACTAATGTCAGTCTGGCAAATTGTACTAGCAAGACAGAGAATATTGGAGTTCCATTACAGCCAATCGTCGTTGCGGAGACGGCACTTTGATTAAATTATACCAGTGTTAATCATTTGGTGTGCAAAATTTGTTTGCACCAATTTCAACTTGTTTTGCAAAAAATAAATGTTTGACCATAAATTTGAAAATTTGAAACTTTTGGGAGTCCGCGTCATTAGAACAAGCCTCCATATTTTTCAAAGGCGTGTAAGATTTAACTTTCATTGGCTGTATTTTGCAATGGAAGTGAAGGTTAAATTCACAACTCTAAAACATCGCAATGAAGATGTACCAATACACTTGTGAAGAGAATTGGAGTAGAAGTTGACAATTCTATTTGAAACACAGAGAGGGAACAATGTAAGCTTTGGGTTCAATTCAACGGTCATTCTACCTCTGGGTCCAAGACAATGGAAAGTCACCTTAAAAAAGGACCAAACAAAAAAACAAAGAAGAAAGCAAAACAGTAGATAGTTTTGATAAAGACGTTATCCGATGAGAAATTTGTCTAATGTTTGATTTGATACAAAAAAAATAGTGGGACATCAGGCAGGGGCTTCTCATCCAGAAGCAGAGGACAGGTCGTTGTCGAGAACAGTAGGGTATACCTCTACTTTGAAAATGGAGACGGAAGCAGTGATCTCAGCACTGAGATGGGTGTATGACACTTCTCTAAAAAGGCAGTAATCATGACAGACGCTCAAGCCGTAATTCAGAACGTACAGAAGGGATGGCGTATGTACGAGTGGGTAGCAGTTGTTTATGCCTGAAACCTTCAAGGGTTGACATGGATTTACTGTTCTGGCCGTGCTGGGGTTCAGGGCAACAAAAGAGCTGACATCTTGGTTTCACAAGCTCTCATCATGGGTACATTAGTGATGGATAGACGTGACATTTTGAAATCAATCAATGACCGCCTGCTAGACGAGGACACCGCAATAGATGAAGAAGCAACTCACAGACTGCAAAAGTTTCGACATTAAACGAGGTTCGAGCAGAGTTGGGCGCATGAGAGGACGGAGCAGGAGAGTGTACAACCAGCGAGCTACATGAAACATTGGCATCCAAACCCGGCGCCATTTACTAAGAAAGACTCATCACCTATGGGAATGCCCGGAAAACAGTGAAGTCGATTCTTAGAAACAGAAACATAATGAAATGGTAAAAATAAGGAAAATGAAGATTTGGCTAAGAACGAACAATGACGTATCAACATCCACTAGAAAGGGTGGATGCAAGGTTTTTGGGAAGCATACTGGCCGAAGAAACATCATTTGTGAGAAGTCACACTCAGCAGCTATGATAAGTAAGTATTTATGTGAAATAAGAGAAAACGTAGATAAAGTTACGATATTCTGGATGAAACATGGCTCAATACTCACCCCACCTGTGACAAATATTGAGTCAGTAGATGGAAAAATGAAGAAATGTGCACCAATTAATATTGACAACAGTCCATGCAGGTAGCAGACAAAATGGAACATAGCTGAACTCGTTTTCGTTTGAAAATCGAAGACAATCGGGATAATCATACAGCGATGAATGAACGATCACATATGTAAAGAATGTGGATCGAGAAAACTCTTCTCGTGTCCCTTTAGAAGACTCGCTTGTCTGATAACAGACAATGCACCATGTCACGATGTAGTGGTAACAGAAAACACAGACCCGGCGTCATCCAGTACAGTAGATGCAATAAATTTAAATTAACGAGATAATTTAAAAATAAAATTGCTGTCCATTGTAAAACAGACACACAGGTCAAAGACATTTCATACATCAATAGAGGAGCATGGCCATAGACTGTCACCTACCACTCACACTTACATAATAGAAAAGCATGATCATAGATGTGTGAGACTGTCACCTACCCCTCACACTTACCTAATAGAAAAGCATGATCATAGATGTGTGAGACTCACACTTAAACCCAAAAGAGGAGCATGGACATAGATGTGTGAGACTGTCACCTACCACTCTCACCTAAATCTAATAGTGGAGCATGTACATATATGTTTGAAACTGTAACCTACCACTCTCACCTAAACCAAATAGAGGAGCATGGACAAAGATGTTTGAGACATTCACCTACCACTCACACTTAAACCCAATACAGCAGCATGGACATAGATGTGTGAGACTGTTACCTACCACTCACACTTACCCAATAGAACTAGTTGGGCCAAACGTTAAATAGCAGATGGTAGCTAAAGAATAAAACATAAAAAATATGCGATGTCTAAGAACGTGTCTTTGCTGAGTTATCATAAGTAGACAAAGATTCCTGGCTAAATGTGAGGACCATGTATTAAAAGTGGAAGAAAACTATACGGGAAAAGTATGGTTTACGTTTAGTTCAGCACCAATCTCATAGACTTGTCTGACTAAATTAAGCGAGAAATATATATGCTCTTTTCAGCAAACAATGTTATTTGTTATTTATTAAATAAAACTGCACGATAGAATCATTGTATATTATTTGGTAACAATTGTGGGAATCTCGTCAAACGACAATAGAAGCTACCTCAATGACTTCTCAAACTGTGCTACGTGTGCAATAAACTATATTTTGTAGGGACACAATAATTCCGTCGCCTAAGAAGTACAAAGATACTTTCCGCTTTAAGAAATCGACTATTCTTGCATAATTGTAAATGATAAAATCACAATGCCAAGAAAAGTGTACCAACACATGCAAACATTCACAGGAAAGTGTGCAAGATGAGATATTGTTGTGTTATTTCGTCATCGAAATCGACGAGGAACACACCTTCTCCATTCACTGTTCGCGTGAGTTCGAATAAGGTAAAATAAGCCAATCGAAGCCCGGTATTGTTTGTTGTACTTAGTACAATGACATAGGACACCACCTACCATCTGGGTTGAAGAAGGGTTGATGTGAGCACCACCTACCATCTGGGTTGAAGAAAAGTTGATGTGAGCTCACCCCTACCATCTGGGTTGAAGAAAAGTTGATGTGAGATCACCACCTACCATCTGGGTTGAAGAAGAGTTGATGTGAGCTCACCACCTACCATCTGGGTTGAAGAAAAGTTGATGTGAGCTCACCCCTACCATCTGGGTTGAAGAAAAGTTGATGTGAGCTGACTTACGAAGCGACCGTCTCTGTATAGCATCATTTTTTCTTGATGCATCGTTAATGAACACCCTCAGCAATATTACTGCGTCAGTGGGGACGGCGTGGGCTACTGGTTAAGTGACACGGCTCACAACCCAAAGGTGCTGGGTTCGATCCCCATCACAGCACCGGCCGTTACCCCGGGAAATCAAACCCTTAGAAAATGCAGGAGAAAGCATACCCTCACATAAATTGAATGTTGACTTCGGATGCACTGGGTCGACAAGCGCAAAATAAAAACCGCCTTGGGGAAAAAGAAATAAGGCGAACGCAAATAAGTCAAACACCCTTCTCCCCCCCCCCCAAAAAAAAAACAAAAAACAAACAAACAAACCAAAAACCAAAAACAAATAAAAAACAAACAAATAAAAAACAAACAAACAAAACAAACTAAAACTGTCATTCTGTGCGATTGGTGGCGATTCTTTCCCAGTCATCATGGATAACACCACACTGAATCAGTGATTCCTTATGCGTGCTCATGTAATCTTTCCGCTGCCCACCGCTTGCTCTCTTACCATTTTGGAGTTCGCCATATGGAGTTCACACGGCCAGCCCATCTCAGCTGTGCTGCACACATCGCGGTGTGTATACTGGGCATGCCGGATCGTCCTAACACATCTGTATTTGACACCATGTCCTGCCACCTAATCCTCAGAAGTTTCCGCAGGCAGTGCATGTGGAAAGGTTTAATTTCCCGACATGGCGACAATAGGCGGCCCAGGTCCCATACGCATATAAAAGAGTAGATATGAAGTTGAGATAATTGACTACATTAACCTTATATATCTATAATTATTTAATGAATTATCTACCTTTCTATTGTTCTTTTGTTTTTTTTTTTTAAAATTTTGATTTCAATTCCTGAGCCTACCACACATTCAACACTTAATTAACTGCGAGAGCTAGCGGGCACAGGTGAAACGAAGGATCTACAAAGTGGCACACAAATTAGTAAATCGCTTACAAGTTGGAATACATGGATGGGATAGAAAAATATATGAGAGCAGGCAAAACCTGATACACCAAGACCTGACGGAAGGAAGTCAACACAGATGGGCCTCACAACAGAAGGAAGACCCTTTTCAATTAATTTATATTGTACTCTTAATTCTTATGTATCAAGCATATTGTTTATCATATTTCCAAATCATTCCATTTCATTCATTCTCGTTGTACACCTCACTATCTCACTATGCTATCTTCACAATTTTTTTATAAAATGTTTGATGGAGTTTTATATATATATATATATATATATATATATATATATATATATAAGGGGATACATATATATATATATATAAAAGGGGATACATATATATATATATATATATATATATATATATATATATATATATTATATATATATATATATAAATCAGGAAATAAATAAAGAGATCCGAATCAATTATGAAGGAAAATAAATATACTAATTCCCAAAATGGTCCCAGGAAAACAATTGTGCATATCTGTGCAAATGCCTACGGCGGACAACGAGGATCATCAAAAGCGAGGAACAACGGGAGAAGCATCACGGAAATACCAGGCTAGGTACAAACAGATACACACACGCATCCAAGCACTGGTTTATGCGTCTTAGTATCGCCCAAATTGACTACGGTCTGGGGCGGAATAGGCGCGCCTCCGCCAGTAGAAACTAGTGAGGCAAACACATAAAATAACAAATAAAAAAGAGATAATTGACTCTTCCCCTTCTCTCTCTTCTCACCTCACTCTGTTTCACTGGACTCTGTCCTACAGTCACACCAGGGAATTTTTTTGGGACAGACAACTTTTCTAACATTTTATGATTACAAAATATAATAATAATACAATGACGTCCGGGAAAGACTTAAAAAAGAGTAAAAACATTGAGAAAAATAGCACGTTAAATTCAACAATGCCCGTTCACGATAAGCAAGGAATGTAATTTTCAGTGAAATGAAGGTAATGAGAAAAATAAAGAGAATAATGTCAAGATTTCATCCATCAGCGTTTGACCGACGAAACGAAATAAGCTTTCTCAAAGTTGACAGAGTTGACTTATTATGAAATCGCGGATGCGGAAGTAGAAATCAGTCAATCAATGTTTTTAAGGGGGAATCAGGGTTCGATTCCGGAGAGGGAGCATGAGAAACGGCTACCACATCCAAGGAAGGCAGCAGGCGCGCAATATACCCACTCCCGGCACTGGGAGGTAGTGACGAAAAATAACAATACGGGACTCTTTCGAGGCCCCGAAATTGGAATGAGTACACTTTAAACCCTTTAACGAGGATCTATTGGAGGGGAAGTCTGGTGCTAGCAGCCGCGGTAATTCCAGCTCCAATAGCGTATATTAAAGTGGTTGCAGTTAAAAAGCTCGTAGTTGGATCTCAGGCGCAGGCGGGCGGTCCGGCTCGCGGTGGTTCACTGCCCGTTGTCTCCTGCCCTACCATCTGTCGGCTCTCTCCCGCAGGTGCTCTTCGCTGAACGTCCCTGGTGGCCGGCGCGTTTACTTTGAAAAAATTAGAGTGTTCAAAGCAGGCCTCGGCTGCCTGAATAATGGTGCATGGAATAATGGAATAGGACCTCGGTTCTATTTTGTTGGTTTTCGGAACTGGATGTAATGATTAACAGGGACAAACGGGGGCATTCGTATTGCGGCGTTAGAGGTGAAATTCTTGGATCGACGCAAGACGAGCTACTGCGAAAGCATTTGTCAAGAATGTTTTCATTAATCAAGAACGAAAGTCAGAGGCGCGAAGACGATCAGATACCGTCGTAGTTCTGACCATAAACGATGCTGACTAGTGATCCGCAGGAGTTTCTTCGATGACTGTGCGGGCAGCTTCCGGGAAACCAAAGTGTTTAGTTTCTGGGGGAAGTATGGTTGCAAAGCTGAAACTTAAACGAATTGACGGAAGGGCACCACCAGGAGTGGAGCCTGCGGCTTAATTTGACTCAACACGCCAACACTGAAATGATTGACAGGCCGAGAGCACTTTCGTTGGGCCTAATAGGGAACGTATACTGGAATTAGACCCTCGAAAATAATCTGGGGCTAGTATCTCGGTGGCTCGATTGTCTCGCATCCAGTGTTCGATAAAGGAATTGACGAAAGGGCACCACCAGGAGTGGAGCCTGCGGCTTAATTTGACTCAACACGCCAACACTGTAAAATGACTGACAGACTGAGAGCTTTTTCGTTGGGTCAAATAGGGAACGTGTGTTGGAATTAGACCCACGGAAGACAGGTCAGTTTTACCCTACTAATGACAGGGCGTTGCTACGGTAATCCTGCTCAATTCGAGAGGAATCGCATGTCGCAGACATTTGGTCCACGTGCTTGGCTAATACGCCAATGGTGCGAGGTTACCATCTGAGGGATTACGGCCGAACGCCTCTAAGCCGGAATTCCGCCCTAAATCTCAGCACCACTGCGATGGGAGGCTACGATATGGTTGGGGCTCGCGTCTCAGCCCGACCCGGTCGAGCCGTAGAAAGATGTATCTACCGTCCACCGATCAAAGCGGGCGGGAAGCTGCTCGATATTCACACCATACAGCGATGAGGTGTGAAACCACTAGTAGAAGACTTAGTTCTCGGTCGGGGTATCGTAAGCAGTAGAGCAACCACCTCACTGCGAACTGTTGAGACTCAACCCTTGATCATGAGATATGTCCGCACACCAGGCGAACAACATCTCCGTGCCATGGCCAGGTTTGTGCCTTGGTTTGATGCACTTCTGCCTCGCTCCTTACCTCTGTCTGCTATCAGTCATCCTAATGGACGCAGAAGAGATACAGGCCAGCGGACATTGCACCTCCGCCCTATTGTGACAACCTCCCAGGTGGCCGGGAATGCGAGGCGTGCCATCACTGCAGATGTGCCGAGAAAATAAAAGGGAGCAAAGAGATACCCCACTTACATGCATATGCTACGTTTCTGGCAGAACGTGACGATCCTGGGACACAGACACACTGGACTGCCTCTCTTCCGGGATAGTACAAACTAGTACATAGTCCATCATATCATATCATCACCACACCCTATAGACACGAGTTGGAAAGACTCGATAGTCCTGCAAGACAACTTCCCTAAGGGCGACAACTCTGACCAAAAACAACTGCTGCCTTGCTAAGGAAGGCATCCCTACAGAAACGCCTTTTTAAATCGGATGCACTGGGCCACAGGCTTAACGAAGCAGTGCAACGTATATAACTGTATGATGACGGTACAACTTGTCAGAAAAAAGTGTGGCGCTCATCCTGTGTAGTCCCGCCAGGCCGCGAGAGTGCTGGGCCTGACGCCTCGAATGGGCCCACCCAATGCTACTGGTGGTCACCAACATATGTGATGTGGAGACAAGGCACAAGGTGATGGGGCAACAACTATTGACCAAAAACACAAGACCCTCAGAATACTACAGTGGAATGCGGAGGGAGTCATTAACAAAAAAGCTTTCCCTAACACATCACCTGCTTGAAGGTAAGATTGACGTGGCATGTATCCAAGAAACGCACCTCAACAACAACTACAAATTCTCAATCAGAGGATACCAGACCTTTCGTCTTGACAGAGAAGGTCACAAAGGAGGGGTTCTGATACTTGACACGTAACTGCATACCGAGTAACGCGGTAGCTGTCAATCACACCGGACAAGCAGAAATTGTAGACGTCGACATAATGGCACAAGAAACGAAGATCCGCATCTTCAACCTGTATTGCCCACCCAAAAAAGATCTGTCGCTCTCGAGTATGGAGATCAAGGACTCCAGCTGTCTAGTAGTTGGAGACTTCAACAGCCACTCGGAGAGATGGGGATATTCGGACACAGGCAACAGAGGGGATGAAGTGGAAGATTGGGAGATAGACATAAATCTCTATGTTATCAATAGGCCGGAGCATAGCCCTAGCTTCTATTCTAGAACATGGCATACCACCTTTACTCCAGACTTGGCCCTTTCCACGGTGGATATTCACCCCAAAATAGACCGCCAGGTGCTAAACCAATTGGCAGGTAGCGACCACAGGCCAATTAGGCTAGAAGTTGATATGGAAGTAGGTCCACAGGAAATAAAACCGCTCCCACGTTGGAATTATAAACGAGCCGACTCGGACAGATTTGCAATCCTGACAGATGGGCTGTGTGAAACCATCAACACACGGAATAACAATATGAAACCCATGGTGTAAAACCTAAGCAAAGCAATAATGCGAGCAGCCGCTGAAACCATCCCAAGAGGGGCAAGGCAAAACTACAAGCCTTATTGGAATGATGAATTGCAGAAAGCGGAAGACGAAGTCTCAAATGCTAGGAACATGGCAGAGAGAGAACAATCTATGGAGGCAAATATCGCCCTCAAAGACACCACGGCGAAATTCAAATACACTCTTAACCAAATAACAAGAGAAAGTTGGAAAAACAAAAACAGAAAGCCTCAATTTAGATAAAGAAGGGAACAAACTATGGAAGTTAGTCAGAGCCATGAATGACGGAACTCCATCAAACAAACAAATTACCATCAAGCAGGGCGAGAACATGCTCACTGGAAAAAAAAGCAGCAAACGCCTTTATAGAACATTATGCCAGAGCAAACCACATTGATGTCCCTACAAAAAGGCATACAGACATTAATGAAGAACAAAAAGAGGCACGACAACATCAATATGGCACCAGAGGAGTACATGATGGCAAAACTAACAATGACTGAAATTGAAGAGGCCATGAGCATTTTAAAGAAAAAGAAATCAACCAGAAAAGATGGCATAACAAACGAAATGCTGATGAGGTTGGGCCAAACAGCAAAGATAAAGTTACTATCAGTCCTGAACCAAAGCTGGAAAAGGGGAATTGTACCTTAGGCATGGAAAGACGCTGTACTTATACCAGTACCAAAGAAAGAAAAAGATAGAACAGATCCAAATGGATACAGGCCTATCAGTCTACTGAGCTGTGTATGAAAACTGATGGAACGTATTGATAAATACCAGACTGATTTGGCATCTGGAAGAAAAACACATACTAATTCCACAGCAAGCAGGCTTTAGTCAGCACAGATCCATTGACGACCAGATCACTTTCATAGCCCAGGAATTAGAGGATGCTTACCAGGAGAAAAAACACACAGTAGAGGTTTGGGTGGACCTAGAAAAGGCATTTGACAAGGTCTGGAAAGAGGGAATTAAAGTCAAGCTACGAAGAAGTGAAGTTTGTGGGAAAATGTACAGATGGATCAGCCACTACCTCAAAAACAGAACAGCCAGAGTTCAAGTACAAGGGCAGATGAGCAAAAAGGTGACATTTGAGCAGAGAGTAACTCAAGGTGGAGTACTGTCACCCACACTCTTCCTGGTATATATAAATAACATCGCAGAGAATATACCAAGAGTCCACAGCTCCATGTTTGCAAACAATCTGGCTATGTGGACCTCTGAAAAGAATCTCACCATAGCAAGTATTCGGATGTAGCAGACCCTAACATCGCCGGAGGAGTGGGCGAACTCATAGCTGGTCAAAATAAACGAGGAAAAAACATGTACGATATTCTCGCTTTCAAACAAACCCCAAAACACCAAAATAAGTCTTAACAGCAAATATCTGCGGCCAAACGACAACCCAAACTACCTGGGAGTCCCATTTGATCGGCGCATGACACGGAAAAGTCAGATCGAGAAAAACCGAATGAGAGCCAGAGAAAGAATGGCGATCATGAGGAAACTTGCTGGCACAATATTTCCAGAGGTGGTAGAAAATATACCAGGTATTGTAAACAAGAACAGCCAGACTGAAAAAGAAAGAAGAGACATAACCCTGAGATACATAACGAAAAACTATCCAAGCATGGACTCGACCCACGCATACACCAACGGTTCTGTAACAAACACAACACAGACCGGAGGGGCAGGGGTATTCCTGAGCCTACCAAATGGTAGAAAAATAACACTGTCAGTGGCAACTGGAAATACTCCAGCAATTTCAGAGCGGAGGCAGAGGCACCGAGGGCTGCAGTAGAAGCAGTGCTGACAAGCAAAAGAAATGAAAGCCATATAGTCATGTTTACAGATGCCCTGGCCGTAGTCACAGCACTAAAAAGCCAGAGAAATACTGAACTTAATGCCTTAAAAGCAGTACTCTGTCAACTATGCCAGCAGTCCGCACCAAAAAGAGTAGTGGTACAGTGGGTTCCATCCCACTGTAGGATCCAAGGCAACGAGGACAGACTGGCAAAAGAAGGTGCAAGACTACCACAACCAGATCCTAGTGTGACATACGAAGAGTCAAAAAGGTTTATTAGAGCTAGATACATGACCAAATGGGAAACAGAACATACTGGCTATACACAAAAAAAAAAACGATGCCTTTTACATGTTGAACAGAAGAGAGCATGTCGTGGTCTTCAGACTTCACACAGGCCACAGTAGACTGAGGTAGCACCTATTCTTCTTCTTCTTCTTCTGCGTACGCAGTCAGACAGTAACCATTATTTTTTCGAAAAAAGCGGCGGTCATCCTGAGGCTCTCGCCACTGCCATAGAGCTTGTCTTGCAGTTCCACTGTTAATGGCCACATCTGCTCTCTCTGATCCTCGTATGTCGGGCAGTTCTGCAGCAGATGTTCAGCGGTCATTTTACCAGTACCGCACGGGCATTCGTCGGTACACCCTATCTTCAATTTGTTGAATAGGTGGTACCTCAGTCTGTTGTGGCCAGTGCGAAGTCTGAAGACAACGACCTGCTCTCTTCGGTTCAACTGGTAATAAGCATCGTTTTTGGTGTAACCAGTATGTTCGGTTTCCCATTTGGTCATGTATCTGGCTTTGATAAGCCGTTTTGACTCTTCGTACGTCATACTGGTATCTGTTTGTGGTAGTCTTGCACCTTCTTTTGCCAGTCTGTCTGCCTCCTCGTTGCCTTGGATGTTGCAGTGTGACGGAACTCACTGTACCACTACCCTTTTTGGTGCGGACTGCTGGCACAGTTTGCAGAGTGCTGCTCTTAAGTCATTAAGCTCAGTGTTTTTCTGGCTTTTTAGCGCTGTGACTACGGCGAGAGCATCTGTCAGCAGGACTATATGGCTCTCATTTTCACTGTGTGTCACCATTTCTTCCACTGCCGCCCTCAGTGCCTTTGCCTCCGCTCTGAAATTGCTTGTGTACTTACCAGTAGCGAATGACAGTGTTATTTTTCTGCCATTTGGTAGGTTCAGGAATGCTCCTGCCCCTCCGTTCTGTGAAATGTTTGTTACAGAACCGTCGGTGTATGCATGGGTCCAGTCCATGCTTGGGTAGCTTTTCGTTATGAAGCTTAGGGTAGTATCTCTCCTTTCTTTTTCAGTCTGGCAGTTTTTTTGTGCAATACCTGGTATATTTTCTACCACCTCTGGAAATATATCCTGCCTCCAGGTAGGTTTTCGTACAGTAGTGATGGGTTTTGGTGTTGTTAGTGCGTTTATGGGATCTTCGTGCATCTTTGCTTTGGCTATTTCTGCAAAGTTTCTCCGCTTTAGTTTCCCATTTCCCAAATTGTTTAGTCTCTGGTGCATTGGATGGTCAGTCAGTCTTCGGAGTTTCTCTGACTGCAGCTGGGCTCTGCAGTCTCTTCTATCGGTCATGGATTGCAGTTTTGTAATCTTTTCAAGTTCTACAATTGGCGTTGACTTCATGCCACCTGTTATAATTCTCATGGCTTGGTTTTGAAGTTTGTTAACTTTATCGAAGTTCGCCTTCGCTGCTGTTGTCCATGCCGCAATGCCATACTCGAGAACTGGTTTCACTCTTCCAGTATACAGTTTCTTTAGTATGCCTTCGTCTGCTCCCCAGCTTGTGCCAGCAAGTTTCCTCATGATTGCCATTCTTTCTCTGGCTTTCATTCGGTTTCTCTCAATCTGACTTTTCCATGTCATGCGCCGATCAAATGTGACTCCCAGATAGGTTGGGTTGTCGTTTGGCTGCAGGATTTTGCCATTTAGACTTAATTTGGTACTTTGGGGTTTTAATGAAAGCGAGAATATTGTGCATGTGGCTTTCTCCTCGTTTATTTTGACCAGCCATGAGTTCGCCCACTCTTGCAGCGATGTTAGGGCCGTCTGCATCCGATTTCTTGCTATGGTGAGATTCTTTTCAGAGGTCCACATAGCCAGATCGTCTGCAAACATTGAGCTATGGACTCTTCTTGGTATTATTCTCTGTAATATCATTTATATATACCAGGAAGAGTGTGGGTGACAATTCTCCCCCTTGGGGTACTCCCTGCTCTAGTGTCATGTTTTTGCTCATCTGCCCTTGTACTTGGACTCTGGCCGTTCTTTGTTTGAGGTAGTGGTTGATCCACTTGTACATCTTCCCACAGACATCACTTCTTCTTGACTCTAAGTCCATCTTTCCAGACTTTGTCAAATGCCTTTTCCAGATCCACCCAAACAGCTACTGTGTGTTTCTGTGCCTGGTAGGCATCTTCTATCTCCTGGGCTATGAGGATGACCTGGTCCTCAGTGAATCTGTGCTGTCTAAAGCCGGCTTGCTGTGGAATTAGTATTCGTTTTTCTTCCAGATGCCACATCAGTCTGGTGTTTATCATCCGTTCCATCAGCTTGCCGACACAGCTCAGTAGGCTTATGGGCCTGTATCCATTTGGATCTGTTTTGTCCTTTCCTGTTTTTGGTACTGGTACCAGTATTGCATCTTTCCATGCCTGGTACCACCTATTCAATAAATTGAAGTTAGGTGGTACTGACAAATGCACGTGTGGTACCGGGAAAATGACCGCTGAACATTTGTTGCAATACTGCCCGACATACGAGGATCAGAGAGAGCAGATGTGGCCATCACTAGTGGCAACACTAGACAAGCTCTATGGCAGTGTCGACAGCCACAGGATAACCACTGCTTTTTTCGAAAAAATAAAGGTTGACGTCTGACAGCGTACGAAGAAGAAGAATGTCTTTGACACTTATTGCGCTTGTGTTCTTATGTCAGCAGTAATCGTGTATGTCTGCGATTCTCTTTCTCTCTTAGTGTGGATCGTTAATTCCTTGTACTGATTCGACAGAAAATGCTAATTTCTGCTTGTATTATTTTCATCTGAGGTTTGGGTATTGTTTTGTTTGCGGGCATCAAACTAAAAGTCGAACTTTTCCAAGACAGTATTGTGATCTTAATGATCTCTTCCTCAGCGTAGCTGCAGGTCCCAACTTCGACACCAGTGGACCCTGTCTTGGACGACCGAAGCCCAGTGCGTGGTATGCTTTCCTCCAGAGGCGTCTCGGATGTTGTTGTGTACGGCTAGGCATTGGGAGATCTTCCCCAGTGTCCCTTCTTAACTCGAGGGCACCAGACTGCTGTCGCCGTGCTCCATCGACCATCGTTTCGTCGCAACATGTGACCTGTTCATCAATGTTTCGCCTTGCCTGCAAAGATAATCACATTCTTTGCTAAGGACAATCGTTGAATGCCAGAATTGTGGAGATTTTGTAAACGTTCGTTCCGGAGATTGATTCCGATCAACCGTCAATCAAGAAAAGCCTGGGTCTCTATCAATTTGTATTCCACTAATTTTGTTACTGTCCATGTCTCAATACTTCAGCACATCGCAGAAAGTACAACGGAGATGAAAGGCTGGTAGGTTCTAGTCTTGCCAATTATTGTAATAATCGTTTGGATCGATACACTCTACTGGATCTTTAGTATTCGTTGAGGTACACCTGTTGGGTTTCGTTCCAGGTAACTAAAAGCTGCTTTATTGTATTCCAGTATTTTGCGAATAAATACCATGTTGTATCAGAATATTTACTCAGACAATCTCTCTATCTCATTGGTGGACGACCGATTGGAGGTATACAGCTGTACCAAGTCCATCTTGAATTATTTAACCACACACTATCCTGCTAGATATGCCGTCTTTGAATGCCTCTTGGTGATGAATTTTGGTGTTTGGGGTATGGCCCATTAGAGAGACTTTTATCGTTGTTCGTGTCTTTGCACTAATAGTAACCATTCATGTATGTATATATGTCATTATGTATCAAGCATGCGTACTTGGTACACTGTTATACGCAGCGGAAACATAGACAACACATTCAAGACACGAGATGAGGTTCAACAGTTTTCATATGCGAAGCCTTCGCAGTACAATTAACATAAAGTGCCAGGACAAGGGGACCAGCTCGGAAATACTGAAACGCGCCAAGATTCCTTCCCTCTTCTCGACTCTGACCAATAAGAGACTGAGATAGTTGGGTCACGTGAAACGAATATCCAATACCCGCATTCCGAAGCAGTTACTCCTGGGTGAACTCATATCGTGAACCAGATCACAAGGAAGGCCTACATTAAGATACAAGGTGATTTGAAAAAGATCGATGCGATCAATCCAATTATCTGGGTGGAGATTGCTGAGGAAAGAGCTACATGGAGAGCGACCTTGAGAACGGACATCAACGCATGTTCTGATGACAAAGATGGAAGACAAGCGACGCACAAGAAAGGAGTCTACACCCACACCAATCAAACTTTTTCTGTTCACACTGCTGTCCTCCCTGCCAATCGAGAATCGGCAAAATCTGCACGAAAGTCGATATCCCTCCAGGACAGATGCTGCCACCGCCATGTCTACAACAGACCAGCTTACTGACCGTCTGTCAAGACGCAAAAGGCCATAATAATAATAAATTAACAAGTGGCGCTCCGAAAGTAATCCTTCCAATTTTATTAAGATGTCCCACGACATTAGAAGTGGATTTGGCCGTACGGCAGTACAATATCAAACTTCCCGCCAGTACAGGCAAATTTTGTTTCCCTTCCGACAGGCTGCAATGGAGGAGCAGTATGACAAAATTGAGTATGTCGTGTAAGTGCGTTATAAACAGAGCTGTGTTATTCGATTCTTCCATGTGCAAAACAATTTCACCAATTGACATTCATCGACATTTGCTGAACGTTTACGAAGACGAAACAGTGGATGTTGCCACAATAAGGCCATGGGTTGTGCATTTCAGCAGTGGCGAGGTCGATATGATGGACAAGCCACTGTCCAGACGGCCATGCACAGCTGTCACACCACGCAATGACGAACGTATCGATCACCTCTTCCATGCAAATTGATAATTACCACCAGGGTACTGTCTACCCAGCTGGATTTCGGCTTCAATGTGGAATATCACACAGTTTGCGCCAAGTGGGTCCCGCGAATATCACACAGTCTGCGCCAGGTTGGTCCCACGAATATCACAGTCTGCGCCAGGTCGGTCCCACGAATATCACACAGTTTGCGCCAAGTGGGTTCCGCGAATATCACACAGACTGCGCCAAGTGGGTCCCACGAGTATCACACAGTTTGCGCCAAGTGGATCCCACGAGTATCACACAGTTTGCGCCAGGTGGGTCCCACGAATATCTCACAGTCTGCGCGAAGAGGGTCCCCCGAATATCCCACAGTCTGTGCGAAGAGGGTCCCACGAATATCCCACAGTTTGCGCCAGGGTCCCACGAATGCTCACACAGAAACAGAAAGAATACCGCATGCAAGTATGCCATGACCTTATGAACCATTACGAGGAAGAATGTAACATTACCCTGGATCGCATCCGTATAATCCGGATTTGGCGCCTTCTGGCTTTCATCTGTTCGGATCAATGAAAGATGGTCTGCGTGGGGAACATTTTCCTAGCAGCGACCTCGTCATAGCAACTGTGAAACAGTGGGTCACCTCCACTGGATGTGATTTTAACAAGCACGGTATGTATGCACTTGTTCATCACTGGAGACAATGTACAGACATGGCTGATGACTATGTTGAAAAACGTTTTTTGAAGGCAAAACATTGTTCTATCAGATACTGTTATTGTCCTCTTTTTATCTGTTATGGTTTCCGATGAATAAAATAGGAGGCATTATTTTCGGAGCGGCCCTCGTATACAAACATGAGTTACAGTCATTAATTGATAGCGATTTCATTATAAATTGCATGACACTTGTTCGTAATATTTTAAAAATGTTATTAATAGATTTGCTGTTACTTAATAATTGACCCTCGTGTGTAATATGCAAATATAAGTTTGTCAATTAGAGGCATATCATTCCTCTCGGTACTTTAGCAGTTGGCCACATCACGCCATCGTTCAGGGTCGTGTGCAACACGTTCTGCATATCTCTAACTGGAACTATTTAATTGTAGACCCCGCTCACATGCTATTTTCAATGTATTTTTAAGTCTACCTCTCGTTCTTTTTCTTCTCGAATCCCATGTGAAAGGCTGCTTAACTATGTTGGACGGTTCTTTCTTCAGCGTATGTCCTTTCCGGCCCTATCTTCTTCTTTTAATTTGGTGTTCTAATGGCTGGTGTTGGCTCTTCTTCCACAGGTCTTCAATCCTGACCGTGCCGTTCTCGGGTTTTCCGCTCCATTCAGCATCACAATATGTAGCGATATATGCGATCACAAATGCTATAACCGACCATGACAATACGCCTGTGATGCTTTGGATATACAAGCCAACTTGGACAAACCATAAGAAGACAAGCTCACAAATTGAAAAAAATAAATATAGAGAAACTAAAATATAGAGAAACTAAAATGTAGAGAAACTAAAATGTAGAGAAACTAAAATATAGAGAAACTAAAATGTAGAGAAACTAAAATGTAGAGAAACTAAAATGTAGAGAAACTAAAATGTAGAGCAACTAAAATGTAGAGAAACTAAAATATAGAGAAACTAAAATATAGAGAAACTAAAATATAGAGAAACTAAAATGTAGAGAAACTAAAATATAGAGAAACTAAAATGTAGAGAAACTAAAATGTAGAGAAACTAAAATATAGAGAAAGTAAAATGTAGAGAAACTAAAATATAGAGAAACTAAAATGTAGAGAAACTAAAATATAGAGAAACTAAAATGTAGAGAAACTAAAATATAGAGAAACTAAAATGTAGAGAAACTAAAATGTAGAGAAACTAAAATGTAGAGAAACTAAAATGTAGAGAAACTAAAATGTAGAGAAACTAAAATGTAGAGAAACTAAAATATAGAGAAACTAAAATGTAGAGAAACTAAAATATAGAGAAACTAAAATGTAGAGAAACTAAAATATAGAGAAACTAAAATATAGAGAAACTAAAATATAGAGAATTTGATGACAAAATAGTGGAAGAGGTCGAAGCTTCCTTTAACACTCTAACAAGTGGCAATTTTTTTAAAAGCTACAATTTTATACATAGTCAAGAAGGAATACGGCTCAATAAGCTTGACACACATACAAAGCACACGAGATGGTGGAATGGAGAAGGCAAAAGTTCCATACAAGAAAAGAAAAATGTTATTACAAATGGCAGAAATAAAAAATCAAGGAAGGTTACAACGCTTACAGACAAGCCGCAAGAGGGAGTAAGAAAAAATAAATCAAAAGAAAACAGTACAAATTGCAAAATCTAGTTCATGGACAAAATATGGATAGCAAGTTGCAAACTTATGTACATCATCATCTATAAATTTTTACCGAAGCATTAAGGCAATGCGAGTGAAAAAGGAAAAATTCAATTAATCGATAATTATCAAAAATAAGTTCAAAGAACCACTCACCAACAGCCAGGACATAAGAAAAAGACAGAAAGAATAATTTAGCGAGTTGCTAAACTCTGGAAAGTAAAAACCAGTACAGCACCAGCTGGAGAATGAACCAGAGCTCAGGTTAGAAATATTGACATCAGAAGTCGTAAAGGTCCTGTCAGACAGGCAGCAGGAATACATTGTATCACAGAAGAAATGCTACTAGCCTGCAGTGGATTGGCTGACCAGGATATTTAATGTGACCTGGACGCCGAGAAAGGTACCGACAGACTAGCAACGAGTAATCCTTGTTCCCATCTGGGTAAATAAAGGTGACAAGTGAGAGTGTGAAACGTAACGGGAAATCTCTCTTTTAAGTCACATAGGCAAGATATGGACAAAGATACCTGACGGGAATCTCTCTTTTAAGTCACATAGGCAAGATATAGACAAAGATACCTGACGGGAATCTCTCTTTTAAGTCACATAGGCAAGATATAGACAAAGATACCTGACGGGAATCTCTCTTTTAAGTCACATAGGCAAGATATAGACAAAGATACCTGACGGGAATCTCTCTTTTAAGTCACATAGGCAAGATATAGACAAAGATACTAGACGGGGAATCTCTCTTCTAAGTCACAAAGGCAAGATATAGACAAAGATACTAGACGGGGAATCTCTCTTCTAAGTCACAAAGGCAAGATATAGACAAAGATACTAGACGGGGAATCTCTCTTCTAAGTCACATAGGCAAGATATAGACAAAGATACTAGACGGGGAATCTCTCTTCTAAGTCACATAGGCAAGATATAGACGAAGATACTAGAAAGAATAGCAAGACCAATACTGGAACCCCAACTAGGAAATAATCAATTCGGGTTCAGGAAAGGAAAGAACTGCACGGATGCAATATTCACATTCAGACAAATATGTGAACAGTCTATAGAATGGAAACAACAGCTTTATATTCATAGATCAAGATACAGCGTTCGATAGAGTAACAGAAGTAAATTATGGGAAATCCTGGCAGATTATGGACTGCAAAGTCCTCTCCTTAGTAACGTCAAAGACCTATATCAGGACAGCAAGAGTACATTAAGAACAACAGAAGTTATGTCGGAGTGGTTCCCCATTTCATTTTGCGTCAGACAGGGTTGTGTTCTCTTACCACTCCTCTTTGTCACCTATATGAATAAAATCACCCAGGAGGAGAATACAGAACAGGGAAGTACCAACGAATTGCTCTTTGCAGGCGACCAATGTCTGATCCACTCCAATAAACAAAACATGCAAATGATATATTGACTCACTTTACTTGAACTGTCAAAAGTACAAAATGAAAATCAATACCTCTAAAACAGAGGAAATGAATATAGGTAGAAAGCACACCACACTTGATATTCATGTGAATGAAACAAAAATAAAGCAGGTACAAGAATTTAGGTATTGGTCACATTGTGACTGTAACCTTCTATAGGAGAACGTCAGGAAGACAGGTGAGAGGTAGACCGTGGAAAAGGTGGACAGAGTCAACGACCTGCCGCAAAATAGGGAAAATGTGACTGGGGCCACGAGAGAGACGAAAGATAATACATACCACTACACTGGGCTACAACCCGGTTGAAAGAGAGTTTTTAAAATATTTTTGTATTTTATGTGTTTACCTCACCAGTTTCTACTGGCTGAGGCGGCGCACCTATTCCACCCCAGACCGTAGTCAATTTGGGCGATATTAAGACGCATAAACCAGTGCTTGGATATATGTGTTCATCTGGATGTACCTATGCTAGGTTTATGCGCTCTCGGAAGCTAGCCCAACCAAAGTGCAATGGAAGGGTCTCACCCTGAGGGCGCTTGTGAAAGTTGTACAAGAGTGTGATTGTAGGACAGAGTCAAATGAAACAGAGTGAGGTAAGAAGAGATGAGACCCAGAGTATCCCTAGAAAGTGAGACGACAAAATATATATATATATGCATGTGTAAATGTCAGTGTGAAAGTATATATAGTGGCATTATTAACACGACTAAAGGCCAGAGGAAATGATCTTTTTCGACCGCAAAATGGATCTAGCCCATGCGCTACTCGTTACTATTCTATAGTACACCAGCTAATCCCGCACTATCACTTCCTCAGTGATATCTGGGTTTATGGATTCCATATTCTTGTGTTTCATTATCTTAACGGATTTGCAAGGCAGGTCTACAGTGGGAAGTAATTAGCTGACTGTGATAAAACATGCACCAGAGCAACAATTCTTCCTAGCTTGTCTCCCTTGGCGGAAGTCTCCTATCAGGCCACTACACTAAACGAGAAACATAAACATTGTGTCGGAAAGTGCACGCCTGTATAAAGATATAACGTAAGAAAAACACTCATGATGTAATAAGTAATTGCGTAACAACCAAGATTACATTTGCCTGGAGGTGTGCAACAAACAGCGACAAATAGCTAATTAAATTATATTGATAATGGATCGAATTAAAAGTCCTGGAAGATTGACAAATCCTGATAAATGTTTAGAAGTTTAAATGAAAGCACATAACAGATAAATGCCATTTGGTAGCTGTTGTTTTCTACTCGTACGGAGTTCACTTAGCTCTGGACAATGTTTCTGTAGTGAGTGGTTACAGTGGCTCTTCTTACATCTCAAGAAGTACTTGAGAACGTGAAACGGGGGTCTCCTGGCTGTAGTGTAATGCGAGAATCCTTAGTAAGTTCCCCACTATAAGGATAACAGTGCCGATCCCCACCTTATTGCGGGACTGCGATGTCACTGTTTCCAGGAACATGAAGGAGGATGTGAGGTGGGGATTTGATCAGTATGTTTCACCTGACTCTTCCCTCCCACCCTTCTTGGTTGAAAGTGTTCCCTCTTATGTCGAGGGAGGAGACCAAAAGTGCAGTCTAACTTCTCTATGGGTTACAGAACTAAGAAAAGGACGACTGCTACACTGTGAACATGTAGTACATTCGACTACCAGCGCAAACTAATCCCTCAATACTAGAATACTCTACAACTCTTGTTGTTAGCCTGAGTTTGGAAGGAAGATCATCATGTAGCATGTCCTTTGTAGAACGTCGCTCCCATCACAGTCTGTCTGAAAGAAACTCGTTCCCTTGCCAAAACACCAGCCTCCGCCACAGTCATACTCAGGCACTCCTGGATATCTTGGTGCCATCGTCTTCTTGGTCTACCCCTTCCTCTTTTGCCTGGCACCATGCCTTCCATCACCATCCTCTCAAGACCGTTGTGTCTCTTGATGTGACCAAAGTATTTGCATTTTCTAGCCAAAATGGAATTGATAAACCAGTTCTTCTCTATGCTCAACTTTTGCCGAATGTCTACATTTGTTCTTTTCTCTGTCCAGGGTATTCTGAGGACCTTTCTGTAACATTTTGACTGGAAGGATTCGATTCTTTGTCTAGAAGTTTTGGTAATCGTCCATGCTTCACAGCCATAAGCTACCACAGGAAAAACACAGGCTCTCAAGACTTTTACTTTTATCATTTTGTTGGTGACCTGCCATAATTTCTTCAGGCTGTTCAGTCTCTGCATTGCCATAGCTAGTCTTTATCTGATTTCTTTCGAGCAGTCACAATTTTTGTCAATTCTGGATCCCAGATATTCAAAATGTGTAACCTGATCTATTTCCTCACCACCCACTGTAAATTTATGCTGACATTGTGTTTTGTCGGTGGTTTATTATCTTTGTTTTGTTTATGTTTATGAACATATTTTGATCTTCAATATGTCCATTAACGGCTGTAAGTAGCTGCTCTAGCCCTTGTGGTCTTTTTGATAGTATCACTGTGTTATCTGCGTATCGTAACTCTGGAATCTCGTACCCCCCAATCGTAAATGGGTGGAAACTTTCAATGTTCTCATCTTCTCGTACATTTCTCATTATATATTCCGCATATATGTTGTACAGATAAGGTGAGATGACACATCCCTGTCGGACTCCCTTTTCTACTGCAAACCAATCTGATGTTTTCCCAGATACTCGGACAGCGGCTTGTTGATCTTGGTATAATGTTTCAATGAGATGGACTATATGCAAAGGAAACCCCATTTCCTTCATGATTCTCCACATATTTTGATGTTTTACCGCGTCGAAGGCCTTAGTGTAATCAATGAAACATGTGTACAGGTCTACATTAAACTCTCTACATTTTTCATAGATATTCCTTAAATTGAATATGTGGTCCCGGGTCCCTCTGTCTTTCCTAAAACCTTCCTGGACTACGTGAATTTCAGATTCAAACCTTTTCTCTATCCTTCTTAATAGGATTCACAAGAGTATCTTGCTAGCATGGCTGATCAGTGCGATAGTTCGGTAGTTCGTGCACAGCTTCAGGTTGCCTTTTTTGAGGAGGGGAATTTAAATTGATTTCTTCCATGCTTCTGGCCACTCTGCACTGTGCCATATCCGTTTACACAGCTTGTGATAGACTCGAGCACACGCCTCTCCTCCTGCTTGTATTAGCTCTGCTGGGATATCATCGCATCCTGGGGACTTTCCCTTTTTCAGGCTTTTAATTGCAGAGCGTACTTCTTCCAATGTTGGTTCAGGTTCTTTCTCATCCTTTGGTAGGATTGTAACTGAGCGCTTTGTGCTATCTCCATACATGGTTCTGCAGTATTATCTCTATCTATTCAGGAAGGAAGATACTAAACTTAAAAAAATAATTGTTTGATACGGCGATTATTCGCACAACTGAGATCCACCATAAAGAGTATACAGCTAGAGAATAAAGGTCTTTTGTCCATGCATCACTTGGCAGTATGCGGTATAACATTTTAATCTTACAGTAATGATTAAAAAAAACCAAATCCATCGAGGTTTTCATTACACGTCACTTTGATCAAATAATAAGTAACGCGTGCAACCTCGGTCACAAACTTCTCGAATTCTGTTACTGTTCGGCGGGTGTTCTGCCTCCTTTTACGAAGGGCATAGTAATAAGGGTGTCTGGAGCTTTCACTTTTAAAATATTAATAGTATAAGATGATAATAAAAATAGTTACAACAATAGTAATACAATTAGTAGTACTATAGCTACTACTACTGCTACTACTACTGCTGTTCCTGCTACTACTACTACTACTACTATACTACTAATACCGCTACCAATATTATTACTACTAAAAACAATAATAATAATAATAGAAAAACAGTGAAACAAATATTATTGTAATAATAAAATTAACAATAACAGTAACAGCAATACAAATAAGAATAAAAACTATAACAAGACTAATGGTAAAACCAACAATAGCAATAGTAAAACTAGTAATAATGTCAATAATTATAATAAAAGTAATAATAATAAAAATAGCAGTAATAATATTAATAATAATAAAAATAGTAATACAAATAGTAATAATAGCAGTAATAATAATACAAGTTTCAGTAATAACAATAGTTATGGTAATAATGGTAAAGATAATAATGATAGTAATAACAATAATAATGGTAATAGCACTACTACTACTACTACTAATATTGATAATAATAATAACAATAATAGTCACAATAATAGTAATAACACTAGTGATAAAAATAAGAACAATGGTAATAATAATGGAAATTATAATAAAAGTAATAATGACAGTAGTAGTAGTAAAACTAATAATAACATTTATATCAATAATAATAATGGCAACAATAGAGACAGCAATAATAATAATAATAAAAATAATAATAGTAATTTAATAATAATAATAGTAGTATTAATATTTGGAATAATACAAAAAGTAATAAAATAACAATTGGGGTAATAGTGATAACACTATGAATAGTAATAATAATAGTAATAATAATAGAAATACTAATGGTAATAATTATATTAATACTATTAATAGTAATAATAATAGTAATAGTTGCCATCGCAAGCGAAGGTGATGATAGCGTCAGATATTTGTGCTCAGATGTGACGGTTTACGACGGTACAATATTTTAGCCAGATCGATTTTATCGTTTTTGGGGCATACGTGGAAAACTCAGCTAGTTGAACTGTTTTGCATTCTGTACTTTGGAACAGGACATTTCTTTTGCGCCGCAGCTATGATTCTCTCCTAAACGTGGTCGCCTAGTGCGACGCTAATGTGCCTGGTTGAGCGGTCCAGAGCGTGAATCTGTCAGGAGATGACATCAAGTAGAGTTTGAGTTTGAGTTGAGTTGAGTTGAGTGGTGAGTTGAGTTGAGTTGAGTTGAGTTGAGTTGAGTTGAGTTAAGTTAAGTTAAGTAGCGTGTCGATATCAGGAGTTGAGCCCCGTACGTTTGTCAAGAGAGGAGAGTACTCTACGATTAGGCTTATAGATGTTTCAGTGCAGGTATGAGAAGAATAAATTGGTAGTTTCTCTAGAGAGACAAACACTAGATCACCCTGATGAGGACAATGATGGAAGAGACCACATGATGAGAGTGGCGATAATTACTTACTCTGGACTATGAGTTGTCTAACAGCTCTGTCTGTTTGATCGCCCACGTTGGCCACGCATGCGTACTCCCCCTCGTCCTCGGCACGCGCTTTGGTGATCACCAGCGCGTGACGATTCTCGCTTTTACTTGATAGGTAGTGACCTTCGCCTTCAAGGTGAGGGTCAATCTCCAGGCGGCGCCCAGCGAACGTCCAGTGTACAGCCAGAGGCGGATCCTTGCCCAGGCTGCGTGGCAGAGGCGTCACCAGGCACAGAAACATGACCCTTCCGCCTTCCTTGACTACCTCATCTTTCTGCTTGTTTTCAATCTGGACAAAACCTGGCAAGAAAAGAAACAAACATTTTGTAGTTTGAGGAGACACGTGATCAGAATCTCGAGTGCAACACATTTTCGAGCTCTAGAGTGGATAAAACTATTTAAAAAAGCAACTAACGTGATGGCAATTAGTCCCATCGATGAGTTAGACTGTGGGAATTAAGATTAAAGGTCGTTGGTCTCTGTAATCGCCACACAGGTTGAGGAATATACCATTTTTTTCATTCAGTAGAAACACATATTTCTTTCCGAGGTTTGAACTTGGAACTACATAGTCAGAAGACGAGCTTGCCCACCGCTTGACCATTTGCTTCTCTCCCTTTCTTTCTCTCTCTCTCTGTCTCTATCTCCGTCTGTCTCTCTCTCTGACTCTCTCTCTATCTCTCTCTCTATTTCTCTCTCTATTTCTCTCTCTCTGCCTCTCTCTCCCACTCTATCCTCTCTCTCTCTCTCTCTCTCTCTCTCTCGTTCGAATACTAGGCTACACTAGTCAGCAAAGATTGCACGTGGGATTGGACGTTGACCTGTAATATATATTTGCGTTTCTGAAGATAGATGATTGCTTAATTTACTGACGCCTGTTTGGCTCTGACATTTTCTTTGGTTTCTAAGTTTCTGCAATCTCAGCTTGTTGGGGAATCTTCGAGTGCATGGCACTAGATGATGTTAAAAAATTACTCCTAACTCCAAAGTCAAATACACGAAATACTATACATAGAACTAATAAAAAAAAACTATTTAATCGTGTAGATACAATAATATGGCACTGGGGCATAGGTCAAGAGATCGAAAACAAGAACCGATTGTTACTAATCTGCTAGCCTTAAGCTACGATTCAATTCTAGTGCCCGATCTCAGTTTCTGAAAATTTCTTATGCACCCATCTTTGTTGGCTTGGTGTGTCATTGTGAAACAATCCTTGTCGCTGAAACTGAGAAATATAGTCTTTAGATGTTACGTGGAACCTGTACTGACATATGGCAGTGAATCATGGACATTCTGCAAACAAGAAAAAATTTCTTTGGAAGCAATGAAGATGTGGTTTTACAGAAAAATGCTGTGGATAATATGGGATGCAAGGGAGACTATTGATACGGTACTGTAAGAGGCACAGAGACAACTCATGCAAGGACCAGAACAGGACAGTCATCCTTTGTCGGGCATGTTATGAGAAAAGTGGCTTGGAGCACGTTGTGACAACGGGAAAGATAGCAGGAAAGAGAGACAGAAGAAAGCCGAGAGAGAAGATGTCGGACAGACTGATATAATGGAACGGGCAATAATCAACAACAGAGGTGGGAAATGACAAACGTAATAGGAACAGAAGGAAGTCCTCGATCGCCAACGATAAACGACAGGGCACCTAATGATGATGATGGTGGTTTGTCCCTGTATTAAGGTTATGGTTCTTTGTAATGTTCAGTGTTAACTGTGTCAGCATCATCAATATTACAAGTACCAAACACCTTTTCCTCATTATAATCAGCTTTGTGACCAACATCTTCATCATCACCACCACCATCAGCATGGTCATCACCATGACAATGATGAGAATGATGACGGAGGTGGTGATGATGAAGGTGATGCTGATAATGGTGGTGACACAGACCAAAATTATCCATATTGTCATCGTAATCATGTCATCACCTTCACCATTATCACCATCACTACTATCATCTCCCCGTGGGTTACCATAATCATCGACACAATGCCGAGCAAGAAAAAGTGGATGACAATCAAAACTTTGCAATTGAAATATAATTGTAAATAAAAACAGCAACATACGTGTTCAGTTGAAGAAAAACACACAAATTGGGTATAATTTAAATAGATTGTAATGACCACTAAACGAGAGAGGCATAACAATAATGATGGCAGCGACGAGGAAGAAAGGATACAGCAAAGATGAAGATGAACACAAGAAGAAAAGAAGTTAGAAACAAAGATGAAAACGAAATTTATAAGAAGGTGAAAAAGGTGATGATACTTACGGAGAAGAAGATGAAGAATACCTTAAACAAGAAGAGGGAGATACGTAAGACAAGCAGAGGAAGATTTATAATACAGGAAGAGGGAGATACGTAAAGGGAGATACGTAATACAAGAAGAGGAAGATTTATAATACAGGAAGAGGGAGATACGTAAAGGGAGATACGTAATACAAGAAGAGGAAGATTTATAATACAGGAAGAGGGAGATACGTAAAGGGAGATACGTTATACAAGAAGAGGAAGATTTATAATACAGGAAGAGGGAGATACGTAAAGGGAGATACGTAATACAAGAAGAGGAAGATTTATAATACAGGAAGAGGGAGATACGTAAAGGGAGATACGTAATACAAGAAGAGGAAGATTTATAATACAGGAAGAGGGAGATACGTAAAGGGAGATACGTAATACAAGAAGAGGAAGATTTATAATACAGGAAGAGGGAGATACGTAAAGGGAGATACGTAATACAAGAAGAGGAAGATTTATAATACAAGAAGAGAAAGATACGTAAAACAAGAAGAGGAAGATACGTAAAACAAGAAGAGGAAGATACGTAAAACAAGAAGAGGAAGATACGTAAAACAAGAAGAGGAAGATACGTAAAACAAGAAGAGGAAGATACGTAAAACAAGAAGAGGAAGATACGTAAAACAAGAAGAGGAAGATACGTAAAACAAGAAGAGGAAGATACGTAAAACAAGAAGAGGAAGATACGTAAAACAAGAAGAGGAAGATACGTAAAACAAGAAGAGGAAGATTTATAATACAAGAAGAGGAAGATTTATAATACAGGAAGAGGAAGATTTATAATACAGGAAGAGGGTGATACGTAAAATGAGAGGAAGGAGATTGGTAAAACAAGAAGACGGAGATACGTAAAAGAAAAATTGGAAGATAAAAAAAACAAAGTTTCCGATAAAAGAAACGACAATAACGTTATGACGAAAAGGAAGAACAAATATTACAAAACAAAAGAAGATTGTACTTAACTTAACGTCTTTATACTGGTTTAAAAGACTACTCACGGTGTCTATACAACTAGTTTCATTTACATTATCTTGCTCTAAATGATGTGCGCATCCAATTTATTCTTAAATGCATTTACTGTCCCTGCCTCCACTACCTCCCGTGGCAATGCATTCCAAGCATCCACCACTCATTGACTAAAAAAAATATTTCCTAATATCTAATCTTGACCTCTCTTTAGTTAATTTGTAGCTATGCCCTCTTGTTCTTGTTGGTGGTTGTATTTAAAAAAACAACAACTTGTTATAGTCTAATTTATCCATTATCAAACAGGAGAATACAAATAAGGCTAAATAAAGAGAAAAAGGAAAAGGTGAGAAAATATGAAATGAAATATGCAAATCCAATGACGAAAAATGTGAACAGAAACCAATCTAGACGGTGGAGACGAAATGAAAAAATGGAAGAAGAAAAACGGATAACGAAAAATGGAAGAAGAAAAACGGATAACGAAAAATGAGACGACAAATATTTAATTTACTTGTGTCCTTTGGAACGTAAAAACCGCAAATACTAACTTCGCTATTTTGTACGAAACTAATTCTGACATTTCTGAACCCGATTACGCTATTTTTCATCATGACGAACTGGACAAAGAGCTAACGCCAAAATGACCTTTATGAGCAGACCTACATTAATCACTAGGTCCTGAACGACCAAGAATAAAAAGAGAAAAAACCTGTTTTTGATGTTTCTTTCTCCTCATTCTTAGTGTCCTGTCTACTTTCTCTTAACCTAGGCGTCCCGGAAATTACGTTTGGTTTTCAGATATGACAGATTGGATATATGTGTATAGATCTAGACCCGGTTGTGGCCATCTTCGAACCAAATCTAATTAATCAGTGAAAATATTGCTGGCCGTTACCCGGTGCAATGCTTCAGTAACCATTCGTGCAAGCCTTCCCGTAGTTTATCTGTGGGTGAGACAGGATAATTTGTCATGGCTTGTTAGAGGAAGAGGCCCACCGTACGATGTGGGAGTAGGAACATCCGTTTCATACATTGCCAATCTCGTCATTCGTATATTCTTCATCTTACTCCCCGTGGAGCACAGAGAAACTATTCTTGCTCTGGGCCGATAGCGTCGACTTATTGGTGTCCCCATTTATGTTTCCTATT
This sequence comes from Ariolimax columbianus, assembly GCA_036924085.1. Lineage (NCBI taxonomy): Eukaryota > Metazoa > Mollusca > Gastropoda > Stylommatophora > Arionidae > Ariolimax > Ariolimax columbianus. The sequence goes on from JAVGWX010000009.1 coordinate 12,421,613, forward strand.
GTGTTTCTATCTTCTTCCTTGGCTCCTTATCTTCTTCCCTGGCTCTTTATCTTCTTCCTTGGCTCCTTATCTTCTTCCCTGGCTCTGTGTCTTCTTCCTTGGCTCTTTATCTTCTTCCCTGGCTCTTTATCTTCTTCCTTGGCTCTTTATCTTCTCCTTGGCTCTTTATCTTCTTCCTTGGCTCTTTATCTTCTTCCCTGGCTATATATCTTCTTCCTTGGCTCTTTATCTTCTTCCCTGGCTCTTTATCTTCTTCCTTGGCTCTTTATCTTCTTTCCTTGCTCTGTATCTTCTTCCTTGGCTCTTTATCTTATTCCCTGGCTCTTTATCTTCTTCCCTGGCTCTTTATCCTCTTCTCTGGCTCTGTATCTTCTTCCCTGGCAGTGTATCTTCTTCCATGGCAGTGTATCTTTTTCCCTGGCAGTGTATCTTCTTCCCTGGCTCTTCATCTTCTTCCCTGGCTCTTCATCACGATGTGTGTGTATGCGTGCGTGTGTGTGTGTGTGTGCGTGTGTGTGTGTGTGTGCGTGTGTGTACGTGTGTGCGTGTATGTGTGTGCGTGAAGATGTGGCGTCCTCACATTCTTCTCTTCCCATGTGGTGTTTCAGTCAAAGGCATGTATAGTAATTACTTAGCGTACTCGCACAACTTCGAGTATCCCATTGAAAAAATCGTCACGGGATTAAGCGGATTCTGGAATAAAAGCCGCTCGTCCAAGCAGCGTTTCCGACTTCGTTTCTATTTCTTCTTTTGTCTTCTTCCTCCTCTTCTTCTGTTTCTTTATTCATTTCTAGTTCCTCTTCTTCTTCTTTTCTTTCCTTAAACGCAATCGCCATACAGAAAGTGGAGTTGTAAGTAAAAAAAACACGATGGCGTGCGATTCTGATCTTCAATGGTAGACTAAAACTAGTTGCAAGTCAGGCGATCACGTGGTATATGGACGTGAAAGGTCAGAGGTTAAACAGAAATCCTAACTTAAATGTCATGCAGCATATACATCTTTTTCGCGCCAAAGTGTGGCTCCCTGAGGAGTAAGCGACTACAGCAACAGTTAGAGGTCCCAATGTAGGAAGTCTGTGCCATAAACACTTAATCTTCCTGGCAATGAGGACTTATTTAGACATGTTTTTTAATGTGGCTTATGCTAATATTCCCATTTTTCATTTGTTACAACATTATGGGTATCGACCAGTGGACGTAGTCGCTGCTCAAAAGATCGGATCACAAGAAATGTGATATAAAAGCTAAAGTGATGGAATCAACGTGTGATCTCAAGACGCTGATAGGACTACATCAGCGTTTCTCAAACGGGGTTTCCCGGAACTCTAGAATTCCCTGATAAATGTTAATGAGTAAACTAATCGTTTGTAAATGTATTTTTTCAGGCATTTTTGGACTTAATTTCATATTCGCTATTTAACTATACACGTGGGATAAAGATACTGAGCAGTGCAAAAGCTGAAGCGGTCAGGAACCTAGAATTGACTGCTAGCGTCAGGGCCAGAGGCCCTGAGGTGACAAAACCCATATCCACCTCCACGGGATTGTTCTGGATAAAAGGCAGCAACAGGGCAGGCCAGCTACGGAGAAGGGAAGGCTAACCCAGTACCCACACATGCCACGCAGAAGTCGGATGTGTCGAGAACGAACGGAGCAAATATCGAAGTCAAGCTGTAAACTATCACTATCTCCACCTGTACTTCTGTCTTCTCCCTTACTCTCTCCCTCTGCACCTCAGGCCTCTCCATCACTCTCTCCCTCTGCACCTCAGGCCTCTCCATCACTCACTACTATAAAGCCTTCGACGCTCCAAATCTCTACATTTACTCTGACTCCGAACCATATCGGAACCCACTTCCTATCTCCCAGCTATTCCGGCCCGTCTTCTCTTGATGTGGTATATTTCTTTCAAAAGGTGAAGGACATGCTTAATCCACTCCGAAGACCATGAGGCCATTCTCACCCCGGCTATCCAGCGGGTTCGCCCTATCTGCCGTCCATACTTCTTCTTCTTAGTCCTCCTCTGACCATGTGAAACTTGCTCTCATCTGCCAGTCACACATCTCCTCTGTGACATCTTAACAAGCCACCTTCCTATTTTCTCCCTCAGGACCTTAAGGTGTTCAAACTCCTTCCCGTGTCATCTACCGAAGGGATAGCAAACTACTCGGCATGCAGTGCAGAAGCCGAATCAGCACTAGCCACAAGGACCGTGCGGGGTCATGCCATGCAACCACATGAACACGTCACAGCGATACTTGCTAATATGTCCTCCCGGCACGCGCGACGGTTTTCCACCAAAGTAATGCTCAATATCACAGCGGGTTTACCTGGATGTCCCACAAATAAAATGGTCCATTATGTGTTATTTGTGTAACGCGACATACATTCTAGACACTGGCTTGCATCTCCATGCCCGCTTCCAACAATATTTCAAATATATCTCCGAGGAATCTCATTCTCCCATCGCTAGCCACTTCAACAGTCCTTGAAATCAGAGGAGGGATGGTCACGTGAATCGTCTCCTGCTCCTCCGATAAATGGCACCCTGTGGAGCTGGAGAATAAATTACTTCCTCACGAACTTTCAGCCTCACAATATCAATGTATTCAATATCTTAACTTCAGTTGTACTTACTCTACCCTTTCCTCCCTCATTTCATTTGTCGTTTTCCTTCCTTTCTTCCTCTGTATGTGGTTGTACTGTTTTTGTTGCAGGTACACATTTGTCCATCTGGTCATTTTCATTTGGCATCTAACAGCCTACCTGGCCTTCTGATTTCTATTTTTTGTTACCAGTTTCAGCATCTTATACATTCCTGGCCAGCCTGGTAACTTTCACTTCCGTCCAACTAAGCTGTGGGCTTTCACATGAGATCTGGTGCTAAGTACCGTTTTAACATGTTCATTATAACATCCATGGTTAAGGGGATGGCGTGGGCTAGTGGTTAAGTGACACGGCTCACAATCCGAAGGTGCTGGGTTTGATCCCCATCAAAGCACAGGCCGTTACCACGGGAAAGCAAACACTTAGAAAATGCAGGAGAAAGCATACCCTTACATAATAAGCATGGTGATGGCGGATGCACTGTGCTTACAGGCGCAAAATAAAAACCACAGTGCAACGCACACAGTCTTGGAGAATAGAGAAATAAGGCAAACGCAAAAAAACCCCCAAAAAACCAAAAACGCACACACACAAAACACACAAAAAAACAACAACATCCATCGTTGTCACAGATAAAGACCTGTTGATCTCAACGTTGTTTTTGTTCTTGTTCTTGCACGGTATCTGAACCATACTTCTGCATGTTTTTATATTCCATAGTTCTACATACCACGAGTTCAAAAAATTGTATAATTGATGCACGGAATGTCTGAGAAATTAAATGTTGTCTACAGACCACGAGTTCCCAGGTCGGTTAATTGTTGTACGTGATGCTATCAATATTGATGTTGTAAGTTCTATACACCATGAGTTCCCAGACTGTCTTCAATAGCGACACAATATATCCAACTTGCACAAGTACATGCCACAACAATTAGCATGATGATAGTGTTGCTGTAGTTTGATAACGACCCGCAGGTAGACTGTGACGTTGGAGAATGTTGCAAACGTTTGACTCTCTGTCTAGGTGGGAAATATGAAAGAAACATACTGTAGCTCAGCTAGACTACGCGGCCTTTACATTTGCGAGAACAGTGTATAACAGGAGCCGAAGTTAACAAACCACAGAACAGGGGTTTCAATATAATTGGATCAATTAAACTGACACACCCAACAAGGCGCCATTTACAGTTATGTAGCGAAAGTTCAATAGAATAGCTCAAATCTCAAAAGTATGGTATTCAATCAGGCACGTGTATCTGAAACAATTTTTTAAAATATGATTAAAAAAATGCAAACATTAATTTACTGAAATACAAGTAAAGTTATTGTTGTTGTTGTTGGTGGTTGTTGTTGTTGTTGTTGTTGAATACCCACAATGAGTAACGTTACTGTTTTGGGCCCCCTGAAGAGGACGCTTGGTGACGGATTGCAGTGGCTTTCCTCAGGTCCTGAGCGGACTGATGAAGGTAACCGGGGTCCTCCAGTGGGTTGTGTTATGCTTGGCTTTGTCTGAGCGTTGTTCCCTACTACAGGGATCAAATCGATCCCTCACTTCGTTAGCCAAACTGCCATGATACAGCCTGCTTCTAGGGAGAACTGCATGGAAGTAAGGGGTCTTGGTCAGTATATTTCGGCTGACTCTGACAAACACTGTCCGATCAGTATATTTTGCCTAACACTGACTAACATGTACGATCAGTATATTTTACTTGACAATGACTAGCATGTCTAATCAGCATGTTTTGTCTGACACTGACTAATAAGTCCAATCAATATGTTTTGTATGACCCTGACTAATAAGTCTGATCAATATGATTTGCCTGGCCCTGACTAACAAGTCCGATCAATATGTTTTACTTGACACTGACTAATAAGTCTGATCAGTATGATTTGCATGACCCTGACTAACAAGTCCGATCAATATGTTTTACTTGACACTGACTAATAAGTCTGATCAGTATGATTTGCATGACCCTGACTAACAAGTCCGATTAATATGTTTTACTTTACACTGACTAATAAGTCTGATCAGTATGATTTGCATGACCCTGACTAACAAGTCCGATCAATATGTTTTACTTGACACTGACTAATAAGTCTGATCAGTATGATTTGCATGACCCTGACTAACAAGTTCGATCAATATGTTTTACTTGACACTGACTAATAAGTCTGATCAGTATGATTTGCCTGACCCTGACTAACAAGTCCGATCAATATGTTTTACTTGACACTGACTAATAAGTCTGATCAGTATGATTTGCCTGACCCTGACTAACAAGTCCGATCAATATGTTTTACTTGACACTGACTAACAAGTCCGATCAATATGTTTTACTTGACACTGACTAATAAGTCTGATCAGTATGATTTGCCTGACCTTGACTAACAAGTCCGATCAATATGTTTTACTTGACACTGACTAATAAGTCTGATAAGTATGATTTGCCTGACCCTGACTAACAAGTCCGATCAATATGTTTTACTTGACACTGACTAATAAGTCTGATCAGTATGATTTGCATGACCCTGACTAACAAGTCCGATCAATATGTTTTACTTGACACTGACTAATAAGTCTGATCAGTATGATTTGCATGACCCTGACTAACAAGTCCGATCAATATGTTTTACTTGACACTGACTAATAAGTCTGATCAGTATGATTTGCATGACCCTGACTAACAAGTCCGATCAATATGTTTTACTTGACACTGACTAATAAGTCTGATCAGTATGATTTGCATGACCCTGACTAACAAGTCCGATCAATATGTTTTACTTGACACTGACTAATAAGTCTGATCAGTATGATTTGCATGACCCTGACTAACAAGTCCGATCAATATGTTTTACTTGACACTGACTAATAAGTCTGATCAGTATGATTTGCATGACCCTGACTAACAAGTCCGATCAATATGTTTTACTTGACACTGACTAATAAGTCTGATCAGTATGATTTGCCTGACCCTGACTAACAAGTCCGATCAATATGTTTTACTTGACACTGACTAATAAGTCTGATCAGTATGATTTGCATGACCCTGACTAACAAGTCCGATCAATATGTTTTACTTGACACTGACTAATAAGTCTGATCAGTATGATTTGCCTGACCCTGACTAACATGTCTGACCAGTATGTTTTCCCTGACCCTGACTAACATGTATGACCAGACGTTAGTCTCCTCTCCTCACAGCATATTTACGCGAGAGTGGTAGCGGATATACGTTAACTGACGTCTCACGATGTTGTTGTTGTTGAATGTGCATAGTGAGAAGGTTTACTCTTATGTGTGCCTTGAAAAAGGCGGTAGTGACGGGTTGTAGTAGCTTTCCTCACATCATGATTGTGCTGATAAAGGTGGACCGTGGTCCTCCAGACGGCTGTGCTATGCTTGACTTCATCTGCATGACGCATACTACTATGAGGATTACATCGATTTATATCGTCAGCCAGACTGCCTTGAAAACAGCTTGGTTTCAGGGAACGCTACATAGAAGAGAGATACTGGTCCTGGTCAGTATGTTGTGCCTGACCCTGACACGACGTCCTGGTCAGTATATTGTGCCTGACCCTGACACGACGACCTGGTCAGTATGTTGTGCCTGACCCTGACACGACGTCCTGGTCAGTATGTTGTGCCTGACCCTGACACGACGTCCTGGTCAGTATATTGTGCCTGACCCTGACACGACGACCTGGTCAGTATGTTGTGACTGACCCTGACACGACGACCGGGTCAGTATGTTGTGCCTGACCCTGACACGACGTCCTGGTCAGTATGTTGTGCCTGACCCTGACACGACGTCCTGGTCAGTATATTGTGCCTGACCCTGACACGACGACCTGGTCAGTATGTTGTGACTGACCCTGACACGACGTCCTGGTCAGTATGTTGTGCCTGACCCTGACACGACGTCCTGGTCAGTATGTTGTGCCTGACCCTGACACGACGACCGGGTCAGTATGTTGTGCCTGACCCTGATACGACGTCCTAGTCAGTATGTTGTGCTTGACCCTGACACGACGTCCTGGTCAGTATGTTGTGCCTGACCCTGACACGACGTCCTGGTCAGTATGTTGTGCCTGACCCTGACACGACGTCCTGGTCGGCATGTTGTGCCTGACCCTGACACGACGTCCTGGTCAGCATGTTGTGCCTGACCCTGACACGACGTCCTGGTCAGTATGTTGTGCCTGACCCTGACACGATGTCCTGGTCAGTATGTTGTGCCTGACCCTGACACGCCGTCCTGGTCAGTATGTTGTGCCTGACCCTGACACGACGTCCTGGTTAGCATGTTGTGCCTGACCCGGACACGACGTCCTGGTCAGTATGTTGTGCCTGACCCTGACACGACGTCCTGGTCAGTATGTTGTGCCTGACCCTGACACGACTTCCTGGTCAGTGTGTTGTGCCTGACCCTGACACGACGTGCTGATCAGTATATTTTGCTTAGCCTGACCATCGTTTGAGTTTCAAAAATGTTTCAACATAAAAATACATTTATGAGAAACTGCACAAAAAATAACAACATGAACAAAAAACATCGAATTAAGCAGACATAAATATGAACATACAATTTGAAGCAAGCCCAGAATAACTTTCGATAACTCGCTCCAAAATTTGATAACTAACAAAAAGTGTTGCGTACATCTCTGTGAAATACTTAATGAAGGGAATTTACTGCAGCTGATATATAATGTATGTATTTCAGCATTGGTTGGAACACGTACGAAACACTTTGTATACCAATAGAGATGTGACATATAATATTATGCATTACAAATCCCTAGTGAAAGTGCGCACGAAAAATATTTGAATCAGACATCCTACGAGATCGATAATTTCAGTTTGTGACTTATTTATCACATCTGCATCTTCTTCTTGGAGTCAGTGGGAATCGGGAAGGGGTCGGGTGGGGGAACGTCTTTTTTTAAAATTCCAACGCACCCGGTTCGAATCCCACCGTATCCAGTTTGACAGACACGAATTTTTTAAGGTGTGATCGGTTTTCAAGGTACGGAAAGTAATGGCAACCTACCGTACTACACACCTGCCAAAAAACTTATAACAACAAAATTGGTAGCGGTGGTCAGAAGGGACGTTCTGCAAAGAACATGATACTTACTTTACTTTACTGTATCTTCTTCTTAGTTCGTCCTGAAAATGTTTGATTACGTTGTGTGAAGTTTATAAAAATACTTACTGCTCATTGCAAGGGAAGATGGCGACAACATCAGACGAGCTGCGAAATGGGATTTAATATCAGTGTAAATTTCAAGTCAAATCTAAGTACGGCAGATTCAGTCGTAATTTAAAGCGAGGCTGCTGGATATAGGTATTTCGGACAGCCCCATCCTGTTCCAGCACCGCGTTCTTGGGCTGGATTTGTCTTCTTTCTTGATCCACTTCACTCAGCCAGACTGCACGGGTGCAGTCTGTTCCTAGGGTCGACACTTGGAGTAGACGTAGGGTCTTGGTTATATCAATGACTATGACGTAAGCAAGATATGGCTTGGCTTGGCTTGGCTTGGCATCGTTCCTTCTCAATCTCCCACTACCAAACCCTGAAAGGGCTTAAGTAGCAGAATGTAGTCCAGAGAACGGAATGCGTTGTATCGTAGTTTACAGCTTGACTGCGATATTTGCACCTTTCGGTCCAATACATCCGACTTCAGCAAGCATTTTTTGAGTACCTGGTTAGCATTCCCTCTTCGATCCCTTCTCATTAGCCAGTCTGCTCTGCTGCAGCCTGTTATTCAGGATCACCGCGTGGAGGTGTAGAAGGGTCTTGGCAGCTTTGGTTCGCTGGCCCTGACGCTAGCAGTCAGCTATGGGTCGCTGACCGCTACAGCTCATGCGCTCTGCAAGATATGATTGGCAATCTGCTACCAGATGATCCCCTAGTGAACCTTCATTGGAAGTGTTATGTAGAACAAACGAAGAAGTATAATTATCTTACTAACCTTTGATTAATATATCATTTGCATTTAGACGTTAAATAGTTATCATGTTATATAATGGAGGTCTCTGTTGGGACGGGCCATCACCCGTCTCAGAAATAATTGATCGGCGCCGAGTTTCTTTTTTCGGTCATGTTGTACGGCTGGACCAGGAAACCTCGGCCCACAAGACACTACGGAAGTCGAGATCCTCGGAGCCAAAAGTCTTCCCCCATACCGGCTGGAGGCGCAGAAGAGGTCGTCCCCGAAGAGTATCGCTCCAGGAAGTAGCAACCTACTGCTCAGCACTAGACGAGGCCTGGAACCACGCCAAAGATGTGGGTCATCGATATGGACGACCGACGCAAAGGGTCTCAGATGCCTAAGCGAACATTATTATTATTATTATTATTATTATTATTATTATTATTATTATTATTATATAATGTGGCTTTATCTAAAAAACCAGTTTGTTCCTGTGAGATCCCATTTTGGGAATAATTTGTGTCCCTAGTAGTAATACATATTGTAAGGGGTGGGGGGGGGGGGGGGGTGGGGGGGGTGGGTTGTGTTCACAGCAAAGAATTTAGCTCATGAATTGTTGATATAAAATACATTTACACAGACAATACTGCTTGGACGGTGTCGCGGTAAAGTGTCCCCCTCGAGTGCCGGAGGTCGCGGGTTTGAATCACGGTGGAGACCGGGATTCTTTCACGTTGATCTTCTAGTAAAAATCCCCCTGATCTTTGGGTAGTGATATCAAACCCCTGACCTCTGGGTAGTGGTATCAGACCCCCGTGTTCAGTGTCGAGCACGTGTTAACAATTCCTTGGCAGTTATAAATTTAACAGAGTAGGCTTAACGGCCGCATCCGGGACAAAAATTCAAATTAAAAATCTAGCCAAGTCTTCCCCCAGGCCTAGTCAGCCGCAGGAAGTTGTCAAATACCTACTACACATTACCGAAGCATTCGGCTACCTGGCAACAGACATTAACATGCATGTTTGAATACCAGTATTCCAAGTATTCCATACTGCTTGTAATTTTTGTTTTTGTTTCATGCACATGATCCCAATTTGGTTAGATTGCCTACTGAGGTTTTAGACATGCCGATTTATATTTGTATGACACAATTGAGTACAAGCTTGTGACCTCATCTGTTTCATTTCTGTTCCATGTTTTGATATATGATAGTAGGAAGAGGTATTTCTTCTTCTTCTTCGTACGCTGTCAGACGTCAACTTGAATTTGTTCAAAGAAAGCAGCTGTCATCCTGAGGCTGTCGACACTGCCATAGAGCTTGTCTAGTGTTGCCACTGGTGATGGCCACATCTGCTCTCTCTGGTCCTCGTATGTCGGGCAGTTTTGCAGCAGATGCTCAGCGGTAATTTTCCCTGTACCACACGAGCATTCGTCAGTGCCACCTATCTTCAGTGTATTGAATAGGTGGTACCTCAGTCTATTGTGGCCAGTGCGAAGTCTGAAGACCACGACCTGCTCTCTTCTGTTCAACTGGTAATAGGCATCGTTTTTTGTGTAGCCAGTATGTTCGGTTTCACATTTGGTCATGTATCTAGCTCTAATAAGCCGTTTTGACTATACGTATGCCATACTAGTATCTGGTTGTGGTAGTCTTGCACCTTCTTTTGCCAGTCTGTCTGCCTGATCGTTGCCTTGGATGTTGCAGTGGGATGGAACCCACTGTACCACTACTCTTTTTGGTGCGGACTGCTGGCATAGTTGACAGAGTACTGCTCTTAAATCATTAAGTTCAGTATTTTTCTGGCTTTTTAGTGCTGTGACTACGGCCACGGCATCTGTAAGCAGGACTATATGGCTTTCATTCCTTTTAAATGTCACCATTTCTTCCACTGCCGCCCTCAGAGCCTCTGTCTCCGCTCTGAAATTGCTGGAGACTTTTCAATCTAACCAGACTGAGAGCAGAAAGTAAGAGAAGGGAGACTGTCCGATAGGAGACTATTCAATCTAACCAGACTGAGAGCAGAAAGTAAGAGAAGGGAGACTATCATTCGGGATATGCCCTGGTCGCCTACACGGAAGCTGAATTACAGATCCTCACTAACAGGTTAGCAAAATTGTATGATCTGTTTGACTCACCATAAGCGTACAAAAAACAAAAGTGATGGCTCAGGGTGGAGATCCACCAGACATTGTCTTAAACGATACAAATCTGGAGGTAGTAAATCACTTCAACTACCTCGGATCTATCATCACCGACAAACTTTCATTGGACGCGGAGCTGGAGAACCGATTAGGAATGGCCTCATCGGCACTTGCCAGGCTCCCACAGAGAGTGTGGAATAACAACAAACTGACCATCTCCACAAAGGTTGCTGTGTATAGATCATGTATGATTAGTACCCTGCTCTATGGCAGCGAAACATGGACTCTGCATGTCTCTAATGAAAAAAGGCTAAATGCGTTTCATATGCTCTGCCTGAGACGTATAAATTAGAATTTCATGAGGCGACAGAGGGACAAACAACGACGTGTTGGACCGGGCAAAGATTTCCAGTTTAGTTACGATCCTCCGCCAGCGCCGCTTGGGTAGACGAATACCAAAAGATATCTTATATGGAGAGCTGACCACGGGCTAACGTAAAATAGGAAGAACCTTCCTTCGCTATAACGATGTTTCCAAGCGCGACCAGAAGGCGAAGAACCTTCCTTCGCTATAACGATGTTTGCAAGCGCGACCAGAAGGCGAAGAACCTTCCTTCGCTATAACGATGTTTGCAAGCGCGAACAGAAGGCGAAGAACCTTCCTTCGCTATAACGATGTTTGCAAGCGCGACCAGAAGGCGAAGAACCTTCCTTCGCTATAACGATGTTTGCAAGCGCGACCAGAAGGCGAAGAACCTTCCTTCGCTATAACGATGTTTTCAAGCGCGACCAGAAGGCGTTGGAAATGAACACCTGCAACTGGGAGGAACTTGCCAAAGGCAGATCTGGTTAGAGCCACACTTTGTGTGTTGGTCTGCAGGAAGGGGAAGACAAGATGCGTCAAGTTGCAGATGATAAAAGTTTTAGGCAAAAGCAAGGACAACAACTGACTGCTCCCCCCTCTCCAGCGTGACGTCCATTGTCTCTTGAGACTGACATGATGCCAATCAATACACATTAATAGTTTCAGATGTGGTTATTGTGGCATATAGTTGTTTTAAAAAAACTTATATTGATACCAAATTTTAAATGGGTTTGAGGTGTACATTTAGAACAATGCAGAAGGTTACCGTTGTACTATAGCAGGGAATGAAAGATGGATCATTTATATTGCGATATACATGACCCAGAGAAACAAACGCGGCGTTTGGTCTGGATAGATCATACTTCTACCGTTGGATTGGACAGGAGTGCACTCATATCAAGCAAGAAAGGAAAATGAGATTTCACGATTTCGATACATATGTCTTACAACGAGTGATATTGAAACTGTTATTGAAAAATCAATTTGTTACTCTCCGGAAACTAAAATGAACATTAGAGCGTGTGTGGGCTAAAGGCAAAGGACAAGTTGCCGAACGGAACAGCGCATTTAAAATGTGTGATGTTGAAGTGCTGACACGTGAGTACCTTTAAAAACAGACATTCAGTTCTGGAAGAAGTGTGTTGAACATGTGCTCCGGGAAGAAGAACAGTACTGGCAACAGATGGATTACAATTTGTCCAGTCAGTAACAATTATCAACCTCTTTGTATCAACAGATTCGGATGTTTAATATCATATTTTGTGGACACAGTGATTAGCAGACTTGAATGGATTAGCGTTTGTTTATCAACAGAATTAAGTGTACATACAAAAGCAACAAATACATTGCAATATTCAAATGCGTTACACAGCATCAAATTAGTTGCGCATTTGATACAGCCTTAGGAGTCTAAGGGTGATCGAAGAGCTGTACTAACGGTTTAATATTGGTGCCATTTGTACGATTGTACATAAAGGACAACACAAACAATCAATTGATCTATCAAGACATTAAGGAGATACCCCTATGAATAAAATGCTGAGAATTTCAACTGCGTACTGTAAAATCTTAAATTTAATGCCATTTCTTTGCAATGGTCCTAAAAGATCAGAAGAATTCACCAATGTGCAAATGTCTTAACCTCTATGGGCTAAATAACATCAATGTTTTAGCGTCATGGATATTCTAAGGCTGAATGTGGAAAATCGTTTGGTAGAAAATTGCTTCGGACCTTGTTCATGAATTAAAAGACGGACTATAGGCAGGCTTTCACGGGGAATTCGCAGGAGAAAAGAAAGAGAGGTAGATATAAAAATACGCAGAGATGAGACTGAGAGGCAATTACGAATAAATGATTACACGTGGAGAGAGTCAGAAAGAGTAGTCCAGGACGATATTGTTTGTTAAATGCACACAATGGGTAGATTTACCATGTTGTGCGCCCTGAATAGGACTGGTAGATTTACCATGTTGTGCGCCCTGAATAGGACGTTTAGTGGCTGTTTGTTGTAGCTTTCCTCACATCCGGAGCGTGCTGATGAAAGTAGACTGGAGTCCTTCAGACGGCCGTGCTATGCTTGGCCTCGTCTGCTAGTCGATCACTACTACGGGGATCTCATCGATATCTTAGCTTATGAGACAGACTGCCATGAAAAGAGACCGTTTCCAGGGAGGGCAGCAGGGAAGCCGGGGTGAGGGTCTTGGTTAGTATATTTGTCTGACTCTGACTAACATATCTGATCAGTGTATTTGCCTGACTCTGGCCAACATGTCTGATCAGTATATTTGCCTGACTCTGACTAACATGTCTGATCAGTATATTTGCCTGTACTCAGCATAAGTAGCTCCGAACAACAGCAACAGCAACAACATCATCATCATCAACAACAACAGCAACAGCAACAACAGCAACAACAACAATAGCATCATCATCAACAACAACAATCAACAGCAACAACAACAACAGCAACAACAATAACAACAACATAAGGGACAAAAACAAGATCAATAACAGCAACAATAACAGCAAGAACATCAACAATAGCAACATCAAATGCAGCAGCAACATCAACAACAACAGGAACAACAGGAACAAGAACAACAACAACAGCATCATCATCAACAACAACAGGCACAACAAGAACAATAACAACAGCAATAACATCTAAAACAACAGGAACAAGAACAACAACAACAGCATCATCATCAACAACAACATCAACAACAACAACAACAACAACAATAGCAGCAACAACAACAACAACAACTTCATATCAATGCGTGTTCTGCACCGAGCTTTCAAGTGGACTGTACGCACGAGAAGATCAGAAACCAAATGCTGTATGAAATTAAATAAAAACCTAACCTTCACACTATGCACCGACTGCCTAGGCAAGCGACTTTATTCCTTAGACTACCGTCTGCTAATCATCGGAATGGAAAAAAAGTACCGTAAAGACCAGTTTATTAAGCGAAATAGTCTAGTGCTCCATTGAAGACTGTATTTTCCATGCACGACTCGTGGCGTTGAGTCTGAACCAATGCCTCCTACTCGTGGTACAAATACATCAAATCCGAGCTTATCATCTCTTGAAATGATACGATCGCCAGCTCAATCAAAACTATTTTAGCGCTTAATATTCCTTGCAAAGCAAACATATTTGTGAGAGCCGATTCAATTCCAGCGATTTCATGTCTGCCATTATTTTTGACTTCATTTGCATTGCAATTTAAGAATGTTGAGGTTGGAGATTTTCATAATGTCTGGAGAGGTAAGTTGGTTCATCTAGCAAGTTAGAGCTCTCAAGAAGGGACCAGGTCGATGACAATTATATTGAGTAGGAGGAGAGTGGGGTGCAGTGGAGGTAGGGGGGGGGGGGAGTCAAGGATATAATAACCCGCATGGAATGGAATTGAAAGAGACAAGAAATATCTAGAAGGAAGGACAATTTCAGGAGATATAAATGTATGTGACGAATGACAACATAAAAGAAAAAAACAGTCTCTATAAATATCTAGAAGGAATGAACGTTTCACGTAAAATTAATGTACGTGGAGAATAACAGCATGAGAGAGAAAACAATCGCTAGAAATATGTAATGAGATGATAACTTAACAGACATGTAATCTGTAGAAGGAATAAAAGTACAACAGAATAGACACATGTAGAAGGAATGAAAGTACAACAGAATAGACACAAGTAGATTGAATAAAAGTAAAACAGAATAGACACATGTAGAAAGAATGAAAGTACAACAGAATAGACACAAGTAGATTATTGAATTAAAGTACAACAGAATAGACACAAGTAGAGGGTTGAAAGTACAACAGAATAGACACATGTAGAAGGGTTGAAAGTACAACAGAATAAACACATGTAGATTGAATGAAAGTACAACAGAATAGACACATGTAGATTGAATGAAAGTACAACAGAATAAACACATGTAGATTGAATGAAAGTACAACAGAATAGACACATGTAGAAGGGTTGAAAGTACAACAGAATAAACACATGTAGATTGAATGAAAGTACAACACAATAAACACATGTAGATTGAATGAAAGTACAACAGAATAAACACATGTAGATTGAATGAAAGTACAACAGAATAAACACATGTAGATTGAATGAAAGTACAACAGAATAGACACATGTAGAAGGGTTGAAAGTACAACAGAATAGAGTGTAGAAGGGTTGAATATACAACAGAATAAACACCTTTCAGGCGAAAGATCCCACAAAATACGTGCTCTTTTATTGTAGATTCATGAGAGGAAATAAGAGAACCAATTGATGAAATATTCGCGTAAAGCTGATGTTTAAAGGTTGTGCATGGGGCTGGCAAACCCCATCATGTAAAAGCCATATGACCAGGAAATTGTAATTGTAAGAGCATACAAACGCAATGGCCCAGGATGCAGCAACAGTGCCCCCTGCAATGGTGATTGTTTCCTGCTAAAGGAGAGAAACAGAAAAGATGAGTGACAAATCAGGTGTTGATGTGGAAGCCAAAGGGAATACAAGATAAATCAAATGGACGTTTTGAGGTGAATCGCTACCACAAAAGCTCAGTACTGATCTGAAACATAAAAACACACACACAACACCCAGATACTGTGTTGTAACGGGAGCATGAGCAAAACCTACGTTACGACCGAAAGACCTTCATCATTGAAACAAGTCATTGCACGTAAAAACAACTAACACATCATGATAGTTTATGATAATGCTATCTGAACTTGACTTCCCTAAGTTTTTTGACTGTTCATTTTACCATTTTATCCCTAATCAAGTTGATTGATTCTACCATTGATCATATTCCATTACATGATATTAAACTCTTCAGCATCGTCTCTCATTGTTGCCGTCAATCCGTTTGCACGCCAAATTAGCTGTGGTCATTGAGAGATCTTTCCAGTTTTTTTCTCATAACAGAAATGCCACGAGATTACTGTTTCTGCCTGACCTGTCACAACGTCTTGGCCTCCATCTTAACAGACTTAACAATATAATGAATAAATTGTTTTAGTTGTCAGTTGACTTAAGTTAAAGGTAAATCTAGTGCTATAGTAAACATTGCCGTTGGAGATGACGTTTTAAAAACTTCATTATACGAGGCCACGTCGCATTTATGAGTTCCGGTAGTCGTAGTTTACAGCTTGGCTGCGATATTTCCACCTTTCGGTCCCACACATCGATTTCAGCATGACATTTTTGGGTACCGCGTAAGCCGTCCATCTTCGATCCCTTCTCTTTAGCCAGTCTACCCTGTTGCAGCCTGGTATCCAGGATCACCGCGTGGAGGCAGGGATGGGTCTTCGCAGCTCTGTTCGCTGGCCATGTCGATACCAGCTAGCCTTGGGTGACTGAGCATTACAGCTATGCCCTGCTCAGCATCTTAATCCCACATTAACCATTTGAAAACTTAAATATTTTAATTGTTCATAAAATGCCTACTGCATCCTCGCATGTATCTGCTAAGTGTCTATGTCCATATTGCTATACAGCACAGTATCCTACTGGCCCTTGCCCCAACAGCAAACTCCACTACTAATGAAAGTTATTGACAGAACGGACCATCCTACACATTATCGACATGTGTATCAAAGTGTTTGCAAGCTAAATATACAGACTCGAGCTCTAAAGTATATTTGCTAAGCAGGACGGTTTAGTGACGTATTTACATGGCGACGGTTTAGTGACGTATTTACATGGCGTCTGTTCAGATCGCGGAACAACACGGTGTGTTATTTTTTTATTGTTAGACAAAATATCAAACGACAAGACACCACCCAGTTAGCTCCCAACTGCAATGATGCTTCACTCGAGTGTTCCCGGGGTTTGAAAGGGGAGTAAAGACCAGTAGCCCTGTAACCTGCCAGGCATATCGTGAGAGACGATAAAATAGCGCACAACATGGGACTGGGTACTACATCTGAGCGGCAGGATAATCCACATACATTTTAATAGATATAGCCAGATCAGAGATAGTTGACTTAGCATGTATGTGTTGAAGTTCTATACCTCAAATGAAGCTGAACAAGTTTTGACTGACAAAAATGTCTGTCTCTGTAGTTAGCTGCACCAATTAAGGATCATAGTTTCAAGATAATTTGCTACTCAGATATTACACACATACAAAAGGAATGAATCAGCCATCTTTCACAATAATAACTCATCCCCTTCCTCTTTTTGTTCGTGTTCTTGTTCTTCTTCTTATACTTCTACTTCTTCTTCTTCTTCTCATTATTATTGTTATTCTTCCTCTTTTTCTTTCTGCTCATATTCTTCTTCCTCCTCTTTTCTTTTCCGCTTCTTTCACCGCCTGCTCTTATTCTTTTTCTTCTTCTTCTTCTTCTTTTTATTATACTTCTAATTCTTCTTCTTGTTCGTTTTCTTCTCCTTCTTTTCATTCTTCTTCTTGTCACTTCTCATTCTCTTCCTTTTCTTTCACCTCCTACTCTTCTTCTCCTTCTTTTCTCATGCTCATTCTTTTTCTTCTTTCTCCTATTCTTCTTGTCTGTCTGTCTCCTCCTCTTCTTATTGTTTTCCTTCTTGCTCTTTGTCTTTTTATTCCTTTTTCCCCCATCCTCACATTATTCTTCTCTTTTTCTTATTTCTCTTCTATCTTTTCTTCTTTCTCTTCTTCTTCGTCTCTCCTCCTTCTTCTTTTCTTCTTCCTTCTCCTTTTACTCCTCTTCATGTTTTTTTCTTCCTTTTCTATTTCCTTCACCTTTTCTTTTTCCTCTTCCTTCTTCTTCTTCTTCTTCTTTCTCTTCTTCTACTACTTCTATAGATCTCACGTAAAATGAGTTTTACCCCATTTGAATCATGTATCCATGATATGATATTTTTACGGTGAACAGACGCTGTGAACGAGCTAACAGGAGTCAGTGAATCATAGCTGACTGCTTGCGTCAAGGTCAGCAAACCAGGTCTCTCCAAGATCACATACGCCCCCCCCCCCCCAAACGGCAGCCCTGGTAACAGGCTGTATACCTGCAGCCTTGTTGAGAGAATAGGGATCCAAGATGAAAGATATTTCCTGTCCCCCAAAAATACGCTTGCTGAAACCGGATGTGTCTGGCTAATAGGCGCATAAATCACGGCCTCCATATACTTGCTAATAGTTTGCTGGCAGTGATTCTCAACCTGATACAACAGGGTACAGTTAAGTTTACGTGCGTGAACCTCCATATACTGGCAGTGATTCTCAAAGTGATTCATCTGTAAAAACTCAATTTTTTTCTTTCTACATTGTTCTTGCTCAGTCTTCAAGGTCTCCCTCCTCGCGGGTTAACTGAAGACGTTTTGACACAAGCACCATACATATAATTTCTTGAGTTTATCACACGTGCTGATTTCTACGTACCGTATTGCTTAATTCTTGTCAGAAATTGTTTCGTTTACCATTTCCAGCGTAATAACTTACACGCACTGTCGTATCATCTACGTCACATCACCTGCTTCATGACGTCATAGGTTACATTTTTGACTGTACTCACCGAGGACCAGAACGCATTCAGATAAGTAACGTTTCTTAACCCGTTATCATATTTATCTTTTAGATTAGTTAGATGCTCTCTGTGGATAAAGAACGCCTTTTCCTTATAACGCATATTGCCAATTTTGTATTGCATTGCCGTTGAACATCTGCTGCAAAACTGACCGACATACGAGGACCAGAGAAAGCAGATGTGGCCATCACCAGTGGCAAACACTAGACAAGCTCTCTGGCAGTGTCGACAGCCTCAGTATGACCGCTGCTTTTTTAGAAAAAATACAGGTTGACGTTTGACAGCGTACGAAGAAGAAGAAGAAGAAGAAGATGAAGAAGAAGAAGAAGAAGAAGAAGAAGAAGAAGAAGAAGAAGAAGAAGAAGAAGAAGTATTGCATTGGACGTAGAACTGTAGCATATTTACCTCTGCCATTATCTATCTTACACACATACACATACACACACACACACACGGACACACACAGGGACGCACACACATACACACGCAAAAGCGAGCACATGCACGAGAGTGACTCTCAGGTGAAGTTGGAAACTGGTCACTCAAAAGATACTTTAACATCAAAAATGCTCAAACCTAATAGGATGCTTTGATATTTCAAGACAAACTAACACCAACAGATGTACTAATATCGAAAGATGCGTCAAATGATGTACTACATCGAAAGAAAAGTCAAAAGATGTACTATTGACAGATAAACTAACATCAAAAGATACACGAATGTCAAAAATATAAAAAATTGCCTCAAACATGCATTGCAATTTCAAGAACTACTTACATAAAAAAACACATAAAAGATGTATTAATATCAAAAAGATGCACCAACATCAAAAGATGCCCCAATATCAAAAGATGTACCACCATCAAAAGAGAAACCAACATTAACAGAGGCACCAACATCAAAAGACATACCAACATAAAAAGACATACCAACATCAAAAGACATACCAACATCAAAATACATACCAACATAAAAAGATATACCAACATCAAAAGACATACCAACATTAAAAGACATACCAACATCAAAAAACATACCAACCTCAAAAGATACACCGACATAAAAAAATGCACCAACATCAAAAGATGTACCGACATAAAAAAAATGCACCGACATCAAAAGATGCACCGACATCAGAAGATACACCGACATCAAAAGATACACCGACCTAAAAAAATGCACCGACATCAAAATCATGGAGTTGTATAGTGAAGAGCTATTTATCCGCACCGGAAGTTGTTAGATTGAGTACAACCAGTCAGCATTACCGCCAGATTTTAAAGCTAAATATAGCCATGTCTTCCTTACTTATATTGAAGAGAAATGCCCCCAAACCAATAAGGTCAGATCTGGCATTTAACCGCTCCATTGAGCAAGCAAATGGTGTAATGCGATCGCACTGGAGAATATCCGTGTAGCCGTATCACGATTTGTTGATTATTGTGCTAATGTCATATTGCAGGTACAACTGTAAGACGATTTAGTACAGCCATGCCAGCGATTATATTAGAGAACTTTCGGTATTTGTGTCTTAATTCACCCAGAATAAAATGAATATATATTTTTAGCACCGGATTTGAGGTAGTGATGTCACAGAATAGTTCACTTTATAACTGTTAAGGGTGTCAAGCATTCTGCGTGAATAGACGAGAATTTCTTGAATCAGTCAACGTTGGTCCATGATAAGGGGAGTAGCATCCAGTTTCTACAGTAGCATGACATTCATTATTCATGCTCTGGGACGATGCAATAGCAGCCATGTTAAATAACTCTAATCCTAACCCTAACCATAAACCTAACCCTAACCATAACTCTAACCCTAACCCCTCGCAGAACTTAATATAACCATCTTCTCTATACTTCTATCTTTATCTAATTCTTCACTTATTTATTTAAAATAAAATTATACAGGCCTGACCGCTACTTAATTCGAAATGAAATGTCCAGTTACATACAACGGGAACACATGGAACTCTGTTTTAGGTGGATTGAGACGCAAATATCGGAGATATTTCTTCTTCTGCTTTTTCTTCTTCTTCTTCTTCTTCTTCTTCTTCTTCTTCTTCTTCTTCTTCTTCTCCTCTTCTTCTACTTCTTCGTCGTTCGTTCTCCAAAGGACTTCCTGTCAAAGTTTACAGTTAGGCTGCGATATCGTCTCTCGGCCGGACACATCCGATTTCAGCTAACTTTTCTGAGTACCGGGTTTGTCTTCCCTACCCCCTGACCAGACTACACTATTAACTAGTGTAGCCTGTTTCCAGGGCCGCCACGTGGAGGCAGAATAGGGTCTTGGTCAGATATGGTCCGCTAATCCTGATGCAAGCAGCCAGTTACGATACACTGACTGCTGCCAGCTCATTCAGTGCTGCATCTTAACCATATAATAAGATCGATATGTTTCATTCCTCAGGACTTGAGACAAATTACAGACAAACAGTCAGACGGGAATTTCAAGAACATTAAGAAAATGGAAATATAAAAAACTAAAATAAACAAATAGAAAATTCAAAGAATTGCGAAATAATAAAAAATGTATCTAACGATAATTGTGGACAGACACACTAAAGAGGTAAGATTCACAAGATAAAGAAGAACACAATAGCCAAACAAAAACACAAAACTGAAGACCACAAGAAAATAAGAAACATAACAGAAAAAACAGAGGCCTTTTTTTATAAAGCAAGAGAGGACAAAGGATGTCAAATAAAGAAACAATGCGTTCGTTCCCCACAGACCTTCAACCAAAGAATGGTCATTCTTTCTTCACAGACATTCAACCAAAGCAAGACAATTCTTCCTTCACAGACAGTCAATCAAAGAAGGGCAAATCTTTCTTCACAGATATTCAATCAAAGAACGGCAAATATTTCTTCACAGACATTCAATCAAAGAAAAATAATTCTTTATGTACTTTAAAAACTTGTTATAATCTAATTTATCCTTTTACTTAATCTTATAAACCAGGATTAAAACATCTTGTTTTCTTCGCTTTTTAGACTAGCTTGCTGACTGTACACCCTGATGCTCTGTGCTGTCAAGTGTTCCTTCCTGTTGGATCATTGTGTGGTACCAAAGTACTGCCGTATGTGGATCGTCAGTTTATCGATCACTGCGTCAATAGTCGCTGGAAGTCATTGATTGATTTCATCAATGTCCACCTCTGTCCACAGATATTGCACGAAAATGGTCGCTCTCGAAGCAAGAACGTCCTGTCTGGCATCTGTGTACAAGTCTGGAGTCCTGATCGTAGAGGAGATATAAACACACTGGAAAGGATACAAAGAAGAGAAACACACCTGATAGGGATTCCATAGTTATAGTTATGAGGAAAGACTAAAAAAAACCGGCCAACATTGTCTTGAAAAGAGACGAATTCGAGGTTATTTAATACAGGTTTATAAGATAATCGGTGGATTCCGTGGCGAAGTGGTTAAGCCGTCGGCCTCGTGATCAAGTGGTGTCGGTTCGACCCCAGGCTCCGCAGTCTTTTTCACGGGTGCTTAATGCAGAGTCCCTTGCATCTCGTAGTCGCCCCCTAGTCGTCTTATACTTGACTTGCTTGCCATTGGGGTTGGGCGGCTCGAGACGAGAGAGAAAGGATAAAAAGTAATACTTAATAGCGTGGGCAAAATACATTGTGCCATCATCGTCTACGATGGACGGCGGCCTTTGCCTTTTATAAGATAATCAAAGGAAAGAATAAATAAGATTATAACAAAATTTTTTTATCAAAACACAGCCACCAAAAAAGAACAAGAAGGCATAGCTACAAATTAAATGAAGAAAGTTCCAGATTAAATACGAGGAAATATTTTCTTTGTCAGAGAGAGGTGTATGCTTGGAATAAATTGTCACAGGAAATACTAGAGGCAGAATCAAGAATAGTATTTTTAGGTCAAGTGAATGTAAAAGAAACTGGTTGTATACAGACCCTACAGAGTCTTCTAAACCAGTACAAAAAGTAAAGTTAAGTTAATAACATTAACGCCAACATTACTTATGAACATATTCAAGCCGGGCACCTTTCTCATTCATGAAAAATCCAATAGGATTCGGTTTACGAATACTCACTTTACGACTGAACTTTTAGGAGCGCATCCTTGTCGTAAAACGAAACTGTTTATAACGACCAGATGAGACAACACGAGCTATTAAAACAGTGTCTCCCCCACACAGCTAGGCTCAACTGCTTAATCCTCAACTCTTGTATGCCCTTCCATCGTCAAACTCGCCTGACATTCCCATCTAATGTTAGCTCCCATTGGACTTTGCAAGCGAAGCCATCTTTATACCTCGTAGTCAGAAATAACAATGGGGATTGAGGCTTTAGTAGAGATGACATTTTATCTTGTTTCATTCTCTCTCTCTCTCTCTCTCTCTCTCTCTCTCTCTCTCTCTGTCTAATACTATGTCTGTCTCACACTCTTCCTCACTCACATATTATGCCTCTCACATATAATCTCTCACTCATATACACTTTATCCCTTTCTCTCTCTCACATACACAGTCTCACACAGACGTGCACTCTTTGCTCTCACTCTCTCTCATTCACACAGAATCTCTCATTCTCACACACATACTCTCTCTCACACACTCTCTCACACTCTCCCTCTTTCATCCGCAATCTTTCTCTTAGCCTCACTCTCGCTGTCTCTCACTCTCACTCTCGTTCACCCTCAATCACTCTCTCTCTCCCGTTTACCCTCACTCTCGTTGTCTCTCACTCTCTCTCCCATTTACCCTCACTCTCGTTGTCTCTCACTCTCTCTCCCGTTTACCCTCACTCTCGTTGTCTCTCACTCTCTCTCCCGTTTACCCTCACTCTCGTTGTCTCTCACTCTCTCTCCCATTTACCCTCACTCTCGTTGTCTCTCACTCTCTCTCCCGTTTACCCTCACTCTCGTTGTCTCTCACTCTCTCTCCCGTTTACCCTCACTCTCGTTGTCTCTCACTCTCTCTCCCATTTACCCTCACTCTCGTTGTCTCTCACTCTCTCTCCCGTTTACCCTCACTCTCGTTGTCTCTCACTCTCTCTCCCGTTTACCCTCACTCTCGTTGTCTCTCACTCTCTCTCCCGTTTACCCTCACTCTCGTTGTCTCTCACTCTCTCTCCCGTTTACCCTCACTCTCGTTGTCTCTCACTCTCTCTCCCGTTTACCCTCACTCTCGTTGTCTCTCACTCTCTCTCCCGTTTACCCTCACTCTCGTTGTCTCTCACTCTCTCTCCCGTTTACCCTCACTCTCGCTGTCTCTCACACTCTCTCCCGTTTACCCTCACTCTCGTTGTCTCTCACTCTCTCTCCCGTTTACCCTCACTCTCGCTGTCTCTCACACTCTCTCCCGTTTACCCTCACTCTCGTTGTCTCTCACTCTCTCTCCCGTTTACCCTCACTCTCGCTGTCTCTCACACTCTCTCCCGTTTACCCTCACTCTCGTTGTCTCTCACTCTCACTCCCGTTTACCCTCACTCTCGCTGTCTCTCACTCTCTCTCCCGTTTACCCTCAATCACTCTCTCTCCCGTTTACCCTCACTCTCGTTGTCTCTCACTCGCTCTCCCGTTCACCCTCAATCACTCTCTATCCCGTTCACCCTGACTCTCGATGTCTCTCACTCTCTCTCCCGTTCGCCCTCACTTTCTCTCCCCTCGTTCCTATCCTCACTCTCACTCTTTCACTCTCCCTTTCTCACAACCTGTCTTCATCCTCTCAATCCATGTCCTATTCTCACCCTCCCTCTCTGTCACCATACCCCCTTATCTCTCTCTCTCTCTCTCTCTCTCTCTCTCTCTGTGCGTGCTTCCATCACATTACACGTGTAGAGATCCACTGTTAATGGAGCTGGTTAGGATTAGCGAGGTCATTAGGTCTAAAAGCTGGTTAGGATTTGAGAGGTCATTAGGTCTAAAAGCTGGTTAGGATTAGAGAGGTCATTAGGTCTAAAAGCTGGTTAGACTCAACCAATATCGCTCTCTTGGATCTATACTCCGCTCCATGATGATGATAGCAGACAATGCCGTAGAGAAGGAAGTGTTAATAGACTTTACGATACTAGGTGCGATCACTGGCTGTCTTTCCCAGTGCCTCATCATTTCTAGCTCACAATCAGAGCCAGGTACCAATTTCAACATTTCTACATCTAGGGGAAAAGGGCGGGGGTGTCCTGGTTAAGTGCTTAGTGGCACCGCTTATAAACAAAACTTGGCGTCATCGTAAGTGCTTAGTGGCACCGCTCATAAACAAAACTTGGTGTCATGGTTAAGTGCTTAGTGGCACCGCTCATAAACAAAACTTGGTGTCATCGTAAGTGCTTAGTGGCACCGCTCATAAACAAAACGTGCAGATTCATGAGATGAGGTCCGAATGGAGAAGACGAACCTGATTCTGAAACGAGATGTCTGGCCAAAAGGCGCAGATACCACAGCCTCGCTTGAAATGTAACAAAAATGTCTGTTTCAGGATGAACGATAACAATGAAGCAGACCATAGCTGTTAACGTTGTCAGGGATGGAGTGTGAGAGGTTTTATTGCAGGAGGTTTTAGTTTGATAAAGTTGGTGGGACCACAGAAGTTAATGCCGTTAGAGATGAAGTGCTAAAGACATTATTGCACTCGGTAGCCGCTACATAGTGAAGTATGGTGACCTGTTCACCCCATATTACCTTGTATTCTATAAATCTAACAGACTGAGGAAGCTACCAATTTACAGCTGGATTGAATGGTACGTGACACGACTAAGAAACGTATCAACCAGAGCTACAGAGAAACTATTGGGAAAAGATTAGTGCAAGCCAAAATAGAAATGACAGCGAAGCTTTCAACTAGCGACACAATGCATCCAGTTCTTCCGGACTACATCCTGATACTTGCAAAGCTCTGTTCAGGAATTGGTAGCGGGCGACTGAGAACGAACGCAGCAGAAGAAGAAGAAATGACACATAAAAAACACACAAGATGAAGATATGTTGAAGCGATGTGAACGAATAGATAAAGGCGAATAACCAACATTTTACAACTACAAGCAAAGGCGAAGTTCATGATTGAAATACGTCATCTCTGACGGGAATGTCAACAGCATTAATTTGGTATTAATTCGCCAAGCTGATGCGGTAATCGAAGTCCCTGGAACTGTTGGAAAAGTATGAACAAACAGCGCGAGAAATGTTGGTGAGGAAACAAAAGAAAATGGGAGTGGGTATTTAACTGTGATTTACGTGCAGGTTAAGTGGTTTGATCTCTTATCGGATTAATATGGAGTACAACTTGTCCGTTAGTTAAGGAAGATTACTTCGGTCACTTTGACATGTCTGTGACTAACTTCTCAAGATTGATGTTTGATGTTTTTTTCTGATGTCAATGAATGACGGAACATGTTGAAAACATGACGAGGATTATTAAACTAATCAAGAGACAATTTGGAAGAGCAAAAATAACATGTGCACAATAATTAAAAGTTTGAGAACAAGAATTTTAGCAGTTTACTGATACACAAAAACATCTACGCACGCACACACATATATAAATAAAATACAGAATGCAGGAATGTAACAATAATAGTTGTCCATCACAAGTGATGAAGACTACTCTCTTTGTTCATCCGTGTGGACAGTCGGATCTCTTGCTGTGTCGGCTGAAATGGGTGACGCGCGGTGATTTGGATTAAAGTGAGGAAGAAACTGCGCCTTTTGTCAACCTCACTCACAGAGCCTAAGCTACCTTTTGCCAGTGGCAAGACATTCATCGAGACGACTGGAGATAGCAGAGGATGCAGATTTTGCATCAGGGTTACCACCGAAGCCTTTCCGTAAACATGTAACCTGCAGGGTAGAAAGGTGGGATGTCATCTAACGCAGTTTGTCGTGCCTTTTCGATAACCACAAGAGGTCGTATGGACAACACTCAGCGTGTGAGTGGGTCTGGCATCTCTCCCCAGCTGTATTCAACTCATCATAGTAGCATCTAAAATTCCCATACGCCAAATTCGCGAAGGTGAACTGGCAGAACTAACCCGTGAAATACGTCACAGGTTTTAGCGTAGTGCCATTCAGCCGGCGTCCAGACCAGGATAAACGGATGGAAGAAATCACAAAAAAGAACGAAATAACAAGTCCAGACGGAAAACAACACCACGTTTCAGTGAACACAAGTGTAAGTCGTCGACTAGTGTGAATTCCAGGCAAATCCGTGGTCTAGCGGCATCCATAACGATCCAAAACAGTAGAGAAATGTAGACTCGCAGCCAGTTATGGCGCCATCTTTGCCAGATGTAACACAGAAGACCAATCTAACGACATTTGCAATGTAATATCATACAAAATAATATTTTAAAAAAAGATCCCATACAGCAGATAGGAAGTATGGCCCCTTATATTTTGTAGCCCACGACATTTAGTTGATAGCATTACATAGTCAGCATCACGACGGCCGCCTTTACTTAGAGGACTTTCAGGCTGGTTCGACCCGGGACCCGTTGCGGTCTGAAAAAACATTTCCGACTCAACTGGGGAATGAAACCCTATAATATATATATATATATATATATATATATATATATATATATATATATATATATATATATATATATATATATATATAATATTATGTACAATAAAATATACTGTTATGCATAATGACATATACTTTTATACATAATAATATATACTTTTACAGAATAATGTATACTATTATACAGAATAGTATATACTATTATGCGTAACAACTATAATACACAATAATATAATCTATTATGAAAATAATGCATACTATTATGTAATATATATATACTATTAAACTTACAAAAATATACTATTATTCAAAACGATATGTACTATTATAAAATAATATATAATTTTAAACAGAATCAACATCACTACGCTCGAGGTACAAGTGCTCAGATACTCCTAACAGATGGATACATCTATGGATACTATTGGATATTGGGTTATGACACTCCCTCTCCGTCCTTTCAGGCTCCCTCTCAGTGATCCATCCTGAGTTGATTCCTAAAGCTGCAATCCACATACTGACCAGGACGGCGCGTCAGGTTCCGGTAGATATACTGTCCAAGACCACAATCTATCTTCCATCTAGGGTACCCTGGAAACAGCCTGTTTTTAAAGCAGTTGTGCTGACGAGATGTGAACCGACGCGATCCTCATAGTAGGGAGACACACGCAGATGAAGCCAAGAATAGCACAGCCGTCTGGAGGACAGCGGTTCACCTTCATCAGCACATTCTGGATGTGAGGAAAGCTACTATAGCTCCCACTTAACGCCATATTCAGGACGCACTAATGAATAAACTTACTCATTGTGGGCATTAAACAACAACAACACTGCAACCTGTGGATCGATAGCCTATCGATAGCTTATTGGTCATCTCACTGGTGATGATTGATTGATTTTATTATGTTCCGCGTATCGATGTTTAATTTCCATATTGATGATGATGTTCGTCCGTCACGTGTGATGATGACCACTCTCTATGTTTAATATCCATGTTAAGGTTGCCGTGTCAACCAGTATGTCTTCGTCTTCTTTGTCACAACAACATCATGACAAGGACAGTAGAATTCACAAGTCTCTGATGGTTTGAAGCGTCAAGTCTGCTTGTAGGTCTGATGGAGACAGTTCCTCTTCACAAACCAGTGATGGTTTGGAACCTCAAGCATGATTGTAGGCCTGGCTAGGACAGTTGATCTTCAAGTCTGATTGTAGGCCTGGCTAGGACAGTTGATCTTCAAGTCTGATTGTAGGCCTGGCTAGGACAGTTGATCTTCAAGTCTGATTGTAGGCCTGGCTAGGACAGTTGATCTTCAAGTCTGATTGTAGGCCTGGCTAGGACAGTTGATCTTCAAGTCTGATTGTAGGCCTGGCTAGGACAGTTGATCTTCAAGTCTGATTGTAGGCCTGGCTAGGACAGTTGATCTTCAAGTGTGATTGTAGGCCTGGCTAGGACAGTTGATCTTCAAGTCTGATTGTAGGCCTGGCTAGGACAGTTGATCTTCAAGTCTGATTGTAGGCCTGGCTAAGACAGTTGATCCTCAATCTGATTGAAGGCCTGGTTTACCGTAACTCCAACATGAGCAGGACAGTTAATTCACCCAAACCAGCGAGTGTTATTAAACCACACGATAAACAATGTCCTGTCCATTAGTTTAATTTTATCTCTTGGGCTGACAACCCAAAGGTGCTGGGCTAGATCCCCATCACAGTACCGGCCGTTAATAAAATGCAGGAGGAAGCAGACCCTTACATAAAATGCATGCTGAAGTCAGATGCACTGGGCCGACAGGCGCAAAATAAAAATCACAGTGCAATGCACACCGCCTTGGGGATTAGAGAAAAAAGGCGAACGCAATAAAAAAAAATCAAAATCTGTAGTCTCAATCTGTGAATGTACGATCCATGCGACATTGACACTAATGTCTTTCCATTACTCGTCTCAAGCTATTATGACGCAATCCTTCTCACTTAAGGGTGATTGCTGTTTTTCATCCGTTGAACCCAACATTCCCTGTTATTTATAAATATATTGCTAACTCACTCAGTCAGGAACTGATGGTTGTGACTGAAGAACGGAGTTTGGAACATCTTCCGTGAACTTGATATCCTTATTTCAAGAATCCACATCATCGGTTCTACAAAAACACTGTTGGCTCTGTCTAGCAGACTTCTAGACCGAGATCAGCAAGTCCAACACAATGTAGAAATCTCGGGAGCCCATACTAGAGAACGAGACTTTGCGTGGCTTCTCTTAATTGCTACGGAAGCCTCTAAGAGCATGTCATTAAACAGGATATCGATTCGGGCGTTAGAAGTGTACACGAACTGTTCAGCTCACATCTTTACCTTACCTCATTTTCTTGGTGTTCTTAACCTCTGTTGTCAATATCTAGCGTTGGGAGATGCAGTTGCTGGGATGTTATTGAGTAGAATGATTTATTGTGTATTCTTCCAAGCTTTAGTTTATTCATTAAAACTTAGTTTTAAAATAACATACATACTGACCAAGACTTCTAACTAATAGCAAGACCAGGTGAAACATACTTACCAAGACTAGGTGAAACATACTGACCAAGACTTCTACTTAACGTCAAGACCAGGTGAAACATACTTACCAAGACAAGGTGAAACATACTGACCAAGACTTCTACTTAACGTCAAGACCAGGTGAAACATACTTACCAAGACAAGGTGAAACATACTGACCAAGACTTCCACTTAACGTCAAGTGTTTGTGAATTTTGTTGTTAATTTTCTGTTATGCATGATGATCAGCTATGCAGCATCTTTCTCCTCAGCAATATTGTGCACGCGCGCACGCATGCATACACGCACACAAACACAGACACACTCATACTCACAAACACACACACACACAAACACAAACACAAACACAAACACAGGCACAGGCACGCGCACGCGCGCGCGCAACACACACACACACACACGCACGCACACACGCACGCACACACACACACATACGCTACTCTAACATGATCCTTCTCACCATCGCTGGTTCTGTTCCGCCGGTAAGGCTGTTCTCTCTAGCGAAATGCACTACTGTAGCATGTTTCACGGCTTACACCCTCTTCAGTTCAAACACATCTAGCACATTTATACTCATGATAAATTAGTCCTACCAGTCAAACACTAAAAAGGGGAAAAAGATGCTGACCGGCGCATAAGCTGCAGTGATCAGCGAACCAAAGCTGTCAAGACCCTTCTACACCTCCACGCGGTGATCTTGGATAACAGGCTGCAGCAGGGCAGACTGGCTAAGGAGAAGGGATCGAAGAGGGAATGCTAACCCGGTACTCAAAAAATGCTTGCTGAAGTCGGATGTGTTGGACCGAAAGGTGCAAATATCGCAGTCAAGCTGTAAACTACGACACAACGCATTCCGTTCTCTGGACTACATTCTGCTACTTAAGCCCTTTCAGGGCTTGGCAGCGAGAGATTGAGAACGAACGAAGCCAATCCAAGCCAAAACTTAAAAAGAACACCAAATAAGCCACAGAAACGACAGCAAAGGCCTTCAAGCCACATCCCTTAAGCCCGGCCACATCAGATTTATATCCACGTCTCAGATTCACGAACTGCATTAAGTCAACACGCTGAAACCCATGGATCAATGTATACCTGCTCCCGAGAGATAAAGATATCATTTGAAAGGGTAATGGGCGTTTCAGTAAAAGCAGAGCAGACGTGCAGATGTACAACAGATAAGAGATATGAAGACAGACATCCACCAAGGCTAAAGGGCAACTTATGTGTCTATCCTTCTGACATGTCTTTGATCAATGAGAGGTCTCAGTTAACCAGGTCGGTGTTAGGGTAACCGCTCATCCATTCTCATACCTGGAGGGGCTTGGCACGCTATTCATATTGACAGACAGACTCCATTACCAATCTGTTATTGTCTCATTGCAGTTATTAACTTTAATGTGAAAAGTGAAAGCCGCAACCTCTACCACTAGTATAGTTATACTAGAAAACCAGCAAACAAGGAAAGTGAATATGTTGAGAACCTATGTGTCTCCGTAGCTACATATGACAGTGAAATATGGACGATTATCTGAACCGCAGGGACAGGAATAGAGTCCTTCGAGTTGAAATGTTATAGAAAGGTCTTCAGAATACGGTGGACAATAACAATAAAATTTAAAAAATGTAAAAAAAAATTACAGAATTAAGATTTAAGACCAGAGGTGGCCAGAGCTGAACTGGTTCTTAAATTTATTTAATGAACAGAAAATTGAAATACTTTTGCCGCATTAAATGGTACAGCTGTCTTGAGACAACGCTAATGGAAGGTATGATGTCGATGAAGAGAGGCAGAGGCAGACCAGGAAGGTGAAGGAACCAAGATGTTAAGGAATGATTGGGCATGACTCTGGACCTGGTTGGAGATTTGGCAAGAGATCGAATCTATTAAAGACATCCTGTGATGGGAGCGACGTTCTACAAAGGATATGTCACACGATGTTGATAATATGTATGTATGTTGTGTTGCGTTGCATTACGTTATGCGTACGTGCGTGCGTGTGTGAGCGTGTGTGTATATTGTGTATATATATATATATATATATATATATATATATGTGTGTGTGTGTGTGTGTAATATAATATAAAAACATGAGGCGAGGCTGCGACGGTTATAATGATTGAACTAAAGTGTTTTTTTTTGGTGTATTTTTTTTCGTTCGCCTTATCGCTTTATTTCTCAATTCCCCAAGGCGGGTGTACGTTACACTGTGGTTTTTATTTTGCGCCTGTCAGCCCAGTGCATCCGACTACAGCAAGCATGTTATGTAAGGGTCTGCTTCCTCCTGCATTTTCTAAGGGTTTGCTTCCCCGGGGTAACGGCCGGTGCTGTGATGGGGATCGAACCCAGTACCTCCTGGTTGTGAGCCGTGCCACTTAACCACTAGGCCACGCCGTCCCCCGAACTAAAGTGTTTAAAAGCAATCAAACGTATGGTTCCAATACAGCGCTGAAGACTTCCGCGGAAAATAGCCGACAGTCCACATACATACTGTAGCCAAGTATCTTTCACAAGTATCTTCTTTATGCGCACAGATCTCTTTCTAATGTGCACATCTTTCCTTCCATGATGTGTTATTACACAAAGCTGAGTGTATCCCGCTCGCAACGCACCTGGAAAATGTGTCTCCATGCCCATATGTCAATCTGAAACATGGTGGACATTGACAGATTCGAACCTCCTTACGACGCCCCGTATGTTGGTTACAGAAGGTAAGATCCACCAAAGGCTCCTAGGAATTGTTTTGCCTGGCCACTCGGTATTGCATAAAGTAGAATCTGAATCATACCAACATGAGACCACCCCCTCCCCGGCCCCCATTCACCACCACTAATCGCTTAGGAAAAATGATTATTAAGAAGAAAAAGAAGATTATGAATAGGAAGACGAAGAAGAAGAGGAGGAATAAGGAAAAGAAGAAAAAGGAGAAGAAGAAGAAGAAGAAGAAGACTAAGGAGAATAATAGTAATAAGAAGAAGAAGAAGAAGAGGAAGAAGAAGAAGAATCACAAGAAGACGAAGAAGAAGAAGACGACGAAGAAGAAGAAGAAGAGGACCAAGAAGAAGAAGAAGATAAGGAATAAGGAAAAAAGAAGACGAAGAAGAAAAAAAGAAGACGAAGACAAAGAAAAAAAGAAGAAGAAGAAGAGGAAGAATAAGAATAGCAAGAAGACGAAAAAGAAGAAGAATAGAAAAAGAAGAAGAAGAAGATGAAGGAGAATAATAATAATATTGATAAGAAGAAGAAGAAGAAGAAAGATAACAAGAAGACGAAGAAAAAGAAGTAGAGTGAAAAGGAGAGGAATAAGAAGGAGAAGCAGAATAAGAAGAAGAAGAATAAGAAGAAGAAGAAGAGGAACAAGAAGAAGAAGAAGAAGAAGAAGAGGAACAAGAAGAAGAATAAGAAGACGAAGAAGAAGATGGAGAGGTAATAAGAAAAAGAAGAAGAAAAGGACGAAGAAGAAGAATAAGAAGAAACGGAAGAAGAAGAAGAAGAAGAAGAAGACGTGTATTTACTGTACGCTTTCCACGATGAACAGCTTTTGGTTGTAACTTTAGTTTAGTTGCCGTTCCTGTTCGAGTGAAGTCTAGGAGCCCTGTTGTTGTATGAGCATGTATAATATGTAGATGTATAACGTTGTCTGGACAACATCACTGAAAGAGAGGCAGGGCACAATCTGTCACTCAGGATTGTGTCAACATAACCGCATTCAATGCATGCACACGTCTCGGAAACTGAGGTTTTCCGACCAACATCAATGGTCATGGCGGACTGGAGAAAGCAGTTGTTGTTGAATATTCACAATGAGTTAAATTAATATTGTGTGTGACCTAAAAATAGACGTTCAGTGGCAGGTTGTTGTAGCGTTCTGCACATCCAGAGTGTGCTGATGAAGGTGGACCGGGGTCCTCCAGGCGGTTGTGCTATGCTTGACTTCATCTGCGTGTCGTTCACTACTACGGGGATCTGGAGAAATCAGTTCTGGAGGGCATTGTTTCAGGAAGACGAACCAGAGGTCGACCAAGGCGTAGATGGATACACGACTTCAAGGACACCCTAATCATGAACAGAGTAGGTGGGTAGACTGACTGTTTAACTTCTTCTGCATCTTTGCGTTCGGATTCGGATGCTCGTTTTATGCCACCAGATGTGCCACCTCCATGAAGTGACACGTCAGTCGCAGGCCCTCAATGGTTCCCCAAAGTTTGACTTGTATGTTTCTTTCCTCGGGTCAAGTCTTCTCACAGAAGCCTTTGTGCAGTAGACATGTTTGCAGGATGTGTTCTGGAGTCTGGGGTCCTCTCCGACATGTGCATTGTGCAGTCTGGGCTGCTTTCATTTTATGAATGTGTGCATTTAGTCTGCAATGACCTCTAAGGAGGCAGACAATTTTGGTATACTGTTTCCTATTTATTGCTGATCGATACTCCTCTCGAATGGCTGTGACGAGAGCATGATTTCTTGTCCCTTTTCCCAATTATCATAGTCTTTGTTTTTGAAATATTTTGTATGTCTAATCCAAACTCTTGAATTATTGTGTATATTGTTGTCGCAAGCTCCTATTATTCTTCCTCACTTTTTTGCCATCAAAACTGAATTTTTTTGTTTGTTTTTGTTTTGCGTTCGCCTTATTTCTCAATTCCCCAAGGCGATGTGCGTTGCACTGTGGTTTTTATTTTACGCCTGTCGGCCCAGTGTATCTGATTTCAGCACGCATTTTATGTAAGGGTCTGCTTCCTCCTGCATTTTCTAAGGGTTTGCTTCCCCGGGGTAACGGCCGGTGCTGTGATGGGGATCGAACCCAGCACCTTGGGGTGGTGAGCCGTGCCACTTAATCACTAGGCCACGCCGTCCTCCATCAAAACTGAATAATCCGCATATCTCAGATTGAACATTGCTACTCCTCCAATAACAATCCCTGGCATCTCCTCTATCTGTTTGATTATTGTTTTATCTTTTTACATCTATTATTGGAGAGTGTACATTTCCTGATTTTACTGTAGCAGTTTTATTCCCAGTGCAGATTAAGGAACAGTCTCTTGTCTTTACCATCTAAACCCATTTCTTGGAGACATTTAATTAATTTTTCATGTTGAACTGTCAAAACCCTTCTGTTGGTCTAAAGAGCAAATATTTAATGTTATTATGTATTTCTTTATATTTTTATGTCAAAGTTCGCAAACAGCAAATTGCTTCCCTTGTTCCATTACATTTTCGAACACCAAATGATCCTTCTAAGACCCCCTCTCTGTTTGACCTGTTATTATCTCTTGTATGATCTTGAGCAGTATTTTAATTTGTGTGATTGATTAGACTTATTGTTCTAAAGTCTGAATATTCTGCTGCATGAGGTTTATTCGGGAGTGTTATAAACGTAGATGTTTTCAGGTCTGTAGGTATGTTATAAACGTAGATGTTTTCAGGTCTGTATGTACGTTTTAAACGTAGATGTTTTCATGTCTGTTTGCATGTTATAAACGTAGATGTTTTCAGGTATGTTGGTATGTTATAAACGTAGATGTTTTTAGGTCTGTTGGTATGTTATAAACGTAGATGTTTTCAGGTCTGTTGTATGTTATAAAGAGATGTTTTCAGATATGTTGGTATGCGTCCAGTATTGTATATGTCATTACATTCCAAGGTTGATTAAATAACTGAACACATATTGTGCCAAGACTTATAATCAATCCATTCTCCATACAGAGCAATACAATACATTCACGGTACAAAATACAACAAATCACCGTTGAAAGTGAACCTTTCACAGAATCATGCCATGAAACCAACTGCAAATCCATCTTTGTTTCCCGAACACGCTATTATAGTGGCACTGATAGTTGACACATAGAAGTTCCATTATTTAGTCAGCCTTGGAATGTGACGTTTTAAAGGGATTTCTCCGTGAGTCAGAAGGTCTGTTTCTATAGTAGGCTGTGGTTCGGCAGTACAAAATAAATGTGCGTATATTTGTCTGCATGTATGTAAGTGTGTGTGTGTGTTTGTGTAAAGGTAACAAGTAAATAGGAAACATATGAGGAACAGTCATTTACGAAAATAAACAAATCATGGCATGCACACTACGTTATGACTGCTAGTGAAAACATAATTTATACCTCAGACAGATCTTAGCAATTGCAGAAGCGGAGCAATGATAGATTTTTTTAAAAGTGTTACCAA
The DNA here is from genome assembly GCA_036924085.1 of Ariolimax columbianus. Classification (NCBI taxonomy): domain Eukaryota; kingdom Metazoa; phylum Mollusca; class Gastropoda; order Stylommatophora; family Arionidae; genus Ariolimax; species Ariolimax columbianus. The sequence goes on from JAVGWX010000009.1 coordinate 12,457,412, forward strand.
GAATTGATGACACGGTGTTCCGGGTGAGTCAAAGATGATTAATCTCTCCCAGCAGATGCGGCCCAGAAACGAGAAAGCACATTACTGATTCTGAATGATTGTCCGAACCTGATGCAGTTGGTGTGTTGCTGATTCAATGATTGATGGGTCAACGTGTCACACGCATTGATTTCATTATCTGCTTCAATGCGTCTAAGGATATCTTTTTTATTTAATCACTGGCACTGTACCCGAGAAGTGATAAGGATTTGGGCTCCAGAGTTAAAAAGGAAGTTAGGTATTCCAAAGTTCTTTCAGGAGGCTAGGTATTCCAAAGTTCTTTCAGGAAGGAGGAGTCAATGTATTCTAAAGTTCCTTGAGAAGTTTGCATTGTAACGTTCTTTGAGGAGTTTAAGTATTCTAACGTTCTTTGAGGAGTTTAAGTATTCTAACATTCTTTGAGGAGTTTAAGTATTCTAACGTTCTTTGAGGAGTTTAAGTATTCTAACGTTTTTTGAGGAGTTTAAGTATTATAACGTTCTTTGAGGAGTTTAAGTATTCTAACGTTCTTTCAGGAGTTTAAGTATTCTAACGTTCTTTGAGGAGTTTAAGTATTCTAACGTTCTTTGAGGAGTTTAAGTATTCTAACGTTCTTTAAGGAGTTTGAGTATTCTAAGGTTCTTTGAGGAGTTTAAGTATTCTAACATTCTTTGAGGAGTTGAAGTATTCTAACGTTCTTTGAGGAGTTTAAGTATTCTAACGTTCTTTGAGGAGTTTGAGTATTCTAACGTTCTTTGAGGAGTTTAAGTATTCTAACGCTCTTTGAGGAGTTTAAGTATTCTAACGTTCTTTAAGGAGTTTAAGTATTCTAACGTTCTTTGAGGAATTTGTTAATTCTAACGTTCTTTGGGGAGTTTAAGTATTCTAACGTTCTTTGAGAAGTTTTTCTAATGCTCTTTGAGAAGTTTTTCTAACGTTCTTTGAGAAGTTTTTCTAACGCTCTTTGAGAAGTTTTCTAACGCTTTTTGAGGAGTTTAAGTATTCCAACGTTCCTTGAGGAGTTTAAGTATTCTACGTTCTATGATAAGTTTTTCTAACGTTCTTTGAGAAGTTTTTCAAACTTTCTTTGAGAAGATTTTGTAACGCTCTTTAAAGAGTTTTTCTAACGTTCTTTGAGAAGTTTTTCTAACGCTCTTTGAGGAGTTTAAGTATTCTGACGTTCCTTGGAGAAGATAGCTATGAACTTGGGCGCTTTCATGTGTGCCCAGTCTCTTTCATGGCTGAAAGTGTCAACGACTTAGCACGAAATCCGTAGTCCGGGGCTGGCTCCGACATTTTCCACTGACTTCGGCAGGTACCCATTTCAGCTGGGTCAACTAGCTGAAACTGTCAATCCAAGAAAAAAACTCCCACCATCCATAGTCCACCTAGCGCGGCGTAATTTGAACCTGGAAAGTTGGCATTGTAAATCCAAGCTGGCAACTTCTAGTCCACCGATATCATTAATCGTTATCAATACCCAGCCTGTCCCTTGATGATGATAAAAACATGAAATGATGACGTGGCAAAAACAGACTAGATTATGAGGCCTAAAGTTATATGCAGCAAGTAGTAAGTAGCATGCCTATTACAGAACGTCGCCTCTTACAACCACCATCTATTTGGTTGTTATAAGTTTTTCGTCAAGTGTGCAGTACGGTAGGTTGTCATTACTTTCCGTACATGGAGGAGCAATCGTCTGAGAAAAACACAGATTCTGTCAAACTGGACTCAGTGGGAATCGAAGCCTGGTGCGTTGGAATTAAGAAAGTTATATGACTGATAAGTTATATTATAGAAGACAAGAAGAAAATACATGAAACGAACCGGAAGCACTACACACAAACATGGCGGTCTAACGGCATTGACGTATGTTTCACAAGGCTAGCGTCAAACTTGTCCTTGCCCTGGATAGCATTTCAGACCAAATAACTAGTAGCATGCCTATTACAGAACGTCGCCTCTTACAACCACCATCTATTTGGTTGTTATAAGTTTTTTCGTCAAGTGTGCAGTACGGTAGGTTGTCATTACTTTCCGTACATGGAGGAGCAATCGTCTGAGAAAAACACAGATTCTGTCAAACTGGACTCAGTGGGAATCGAAGCCTGGTGCGTTGGAATTAAGAAAGTTATATGACTGATAAGTTATATTATAGAAGACAAGAAGAAAATACATGAAACGAACCGGAAGCACTACACACAAACATGGCGGTCTAACGGCATTGACGTATGTTTCACAAGGCTAGCGTCAAACTTGTCCTTGCCCTGGGACAAAGCTAACACTATCTTTGTAATTAAACGAACAGTTAATACGTGTGGGTTTTGTTCCAGAATGTCCAGTCTGAAATAACGTAATTATTAGGTATTGAATACATAAATCTCATGAGACATCTGTAATTATTGGTTTCTTAAATAAATTGTTAATTTTGAAAATGTATATCTTAAATCATGATTGTTTCACGAATTATTTTGTCAATCATTTCTGAAGTACTTAATAGTAATGTAGTTGGGCAAATGGTATATATATAAATATACAAGGGGCTTGTGATATGGGCGTGACCACATTATGTTGCAGGTAACATACAGCGGGAAAATGCAAGAGGCAGGTGATATAGATGTGCAAGTTGTATGGGGCAGGTAACAATTTGGGAACACGAAAGGACTTGGTGGGTAAGTTGAACCGTTAAATTACACACAATGATGAACTAACATCCTGAGAACCTGATACAGATCAAGCCTCTCGACTGGTCAGGTCTGGTCCTAGAGCCACCTTGGCACTTACCCATCAGAGACAAAAACAAAGATTGGCGTTCATATTGAAGGGACCAGCCAGTAATAATTCAACAATAACACGACTTGATAGTCAACATTGCACTCTATACATCAACCAACATTGTCTTGTTCCGAAGATCCCTAGGGAATAGCATAGCTGCCTGGCAGTCTGGGCCCGGTTTTATTTGTATTTCTTCAACGATTAAATATTAACGGCACGACAATATCGATACGATCTGAGCGCCTCGAGTATGACAAATACTACGTACAGATATAAGACACTTGCTCGATCCCTGAGCTTGTGTAGGCGTGGGTGACTATTAGGATATTATACGAACTTTGTGATGACTGTCTTGTACAAACTGGCAACTCTTGAGTCTCTCGTGTGTGTTGGTGTTCACATCAGATCCAGGGAAGTCTTTGTTCGCTGACGGATAGCATTTCAGACCAAATAACTAGTTGGATAGTTGATGGGTGAAAGAATCCAACACTAGGGAGATTGGAAATAACAAATATAGAAATGGAAGGAGTAGAAAAGATTGAGGACACTTTACAGTGAAACAAAAACAAAGAGACGGAACATCAGATAAATGGTGAAATAATTGAAATAAGGGATGTCCAGATAAGAGTGAGGTGAAAATAGTTGTGTGTTATGTAGGGTGGCTTGTGCTAGGTTGGTTGGTTGGTTGGTTTGCTAATGCCCACAATGGGTTGGTAACCCCTTTGTGCGCCCTGAAAGGGACGAAACTTGAGGCAGAATGTAGTAACTTTCCTGACATCCCGAGCGTGCTGATGAAGTGGACAAGGGCCGTCCAGGTGGTTGTGCAATGCTTGATTCATCTGCGTGTCACTAACTACTACGGGGATCACATCGAACATCGTCATGTTAGCCAGACTGTCATCCTCGACAACAGCCCGATTCCAGGACGACCAACGAGGAGGTCTTGGCCAGTATATTTCTCCAGACCCTGGCTAACATTGTATGATCAGTGTGTTGTGCCTGACCCGACGTTAGCCTCATCGTCCCAGTATGGCATGTCGGACTGGTCGGAAATTGTAGTAAGTTAATGGACAAAACACAGCGATTTTTGCAGCTCTAAGTTGTCTATTTAGTAAGTGTACAATTTCCTAACCGCTAACTATAGTAAAGAAAATTTCTCGACAGTGCACTGAGCTTGTATTTTTTATTGATGATTTCAATACATCATCATCATGTGGCATGTCCTTTGCAGAACGTCGCTGCAATCTCACAGCTCGTCTAAATGAAACTCGATCTCTTGTCAAATCTCCAGCCCAAGCATTCCTTGACATCTTGATACCATTGCCTTCTTGATCTACCCGTCTCTCTCTTGCCAAATCTCCAGCTCAAGCATTCCTTGACATCTTGATACCATTGCCTTCTTGATCTACCCGTCTCTCTCTTGTCAAATCTCCAGCTCAAGCATTCCTTGACATCTTTATACCATTGCCTTCTTGATCTGCGCGTCTCTCTCTTGTCAAATCTCCAGCTCAAGCATTCCTTGACATCTTGATACCATTGCCTTCTTCATCTGCCCGTGTCTCTCTTGTCAAATCTCCAGCCCAAGCATTCCTTGACATCTTGATACCATTGCCTTCTTGATCTGCCCGTCTCTCTCTTGTCAAATCTCCAGCTCAAGCATTCCTTGACATCTTGATACCATTGCCTTCTTGATCTGCCCGTCTCTCTCTTGTCAAATCTCCAGCTCAAGCATTCCTTGACATCTTGATACCATTGCCTTCTTGATCTGCCCGTCTCTCTCTTGTCAAATCTCCAGCTCAAGCATTCCTTGACATCTTGACACCATTGCCTTCTTGATCTGCCCGTCTCTCTCTTGTCAAATCTCCAGCTCAAGCATTCCTTGACATCTTGACACCATTGCCTTCTTGATCTACCCGTCTCTCTCTTGTCAAATCTCCAGCTCAAGCATTCCTTGACATCTTGACACCATTGCCTTCTTGATCTACCCGTCTCTCTCTTGTCAAATCTCCAGCTCAAGCATTCCTTGACATCTTGACACCATTGCCTTCTTGATCTACCCGTCTCTCTCTTGTCAAATCTCCAGCCCAAGCATTCCTTGACATCTTGACACCATTGCCTTCTTCATCTGCCCGTGTCTCTCTTGCACGGCACCATATCTTCAATTTCCGTTCCTTTAAGACCGTGGTGTCTTTTGATGTGGCTAAAGTATTTTAATGTTTTTGTTCATGAAGGGATTTATGAACCAGCTTTCCTCTTTCCTCAACTCCTGTCTGCATTCCTCTTTTTTTCCGGTTATGGCATTCTGAGAATCATTCTATAACATGGGGACGGCGTGGGCTAGTGGTTAAGTGACACGGCTCACAATCAGAAGGTGCTGGGTTCGATCCCCAAATACAGCACCGGCCGTAACCCCGGGGAAGCAAACTCTTAGAAAATACAGGAGGAAGCAGACCCTTACATAAAATGAATGCTGAAGTCGGATGCACAAGGCCGACAGTCGCTAAATAAAAACCACAATGCAACTCAACCCGCCTTGGGGATTAGAGAAAAAAGGCGATGCCAAAAAAAATTAAACAAAAAAAAATTTCAATAACATTCCGAATCGAAGGACTCGATTCTATTCCTCTAAGTTTTGGTAAATGTCCATGTTCCCCAGCAGTATACTGCAAGGAAAAAAAAACAGGTTCTGACAATTTTCGCTTTTGTTGGTTTGCTGGTATTATTCCATAGTTTCCTCAAATTGTGCAACCTCTGCATTGCCATAATAATAGTAATACGTTTTTAATACAGAATATGATTATTCTGTAACTGGAAAGCTAACATGGCCCACTAGCGGGGGCTAGAGCCCAGGTCGAAGAGCACCGCATTAGGATATCACAACTACTCATTGGTTCTTTATATTACTTTACATTGACCATATCTTCTATTGATAGTTTGTTCTCACCTCGTGATGTTAAAATGTTATCGTTTTCTTTATCTTTTCTTTTGAGAAATTTTGCCTTAGCAATGTAGACAGAAATTATAAAAACAGCAGCAGACAACCAGGGCCTTTACCTATACATGTCAAGACAGCAGGCTCAAACAGGTGAAATAGTTCAAATACCTGGGAAGTGTTCTCACGAGGCAGACTGGTTAAGAAAAAGTGATCGAAGAAGGAAGCCTAACACGGTACCCAAAATGCATGTTGAAGTCGGATGCGTCGGACGTTTGAGAGGCGAGCCTTATCTCTACTCTTATCTCTCACCCCCCCCCCTCCCCCTCCCCAAGAAATAATAGTAACTATACCAAGGTAGGGGAATCTTTATAAACGTTATACTAGAACGGATGCGGGTGTCTGTCTGATCTATTTTGTTAAGTCAAAGTGGCTAACGTTTCTTTATTTTTCCTTCTCCTTTTTCTTTATGAAACGATACATTAGACTGCCAAATCGTCGTAACATTCGATTAAAGAGGGTTGTGCCTAAGGCTATTAATCACTTCCTGTTAAACAAATAACTACAGAATACCTCATGACAAAAGACGGCATAACTTGGCACATGCTTCCCTAACGAGGATAGTTGTAGATGTGGCTGCATGCTTTGTATGGAGCGAAAAAGTGTCAAAATGAAGTATCCATTCAGCTCTTTCTCTAATCATATTTCTCTAGTTCTCTCCGCCCGCTTTCTCTAATCATATTTCTCTAGTTCTCTCCGCCCTCTTTCTCTAATCATATTTCTCTAGTTCTCTCCGCCCTCTTTCTCATGTTCTCTCCCCTTTTCCAGCATACCCTTTCCTCCCGCTCTCCATCTCTCTTGTTATCTTTCCTCTCTCTTGTTGTGCTCTTAATATCTTTTGTTCTCTCTCTTCCTCTCTCTCTCACTCTCTCTCTCTCTCACTCTCTTCCTCTCTCCCTCTAACTCTCTTCTTCTCTCTCTCTCTATTCCTCTCCCCCTGTCACTCTCTTCCTCTCCTTTTCTTCCTTTCTCCCTCTAACTCTCCCCCTTTCCTGTCTCCCTCCTCCTGTTTCTTGTCCCCCCCCCCCCCCTTCTCTCTCACTCTTTTACTTTCTCTCTATCTCGCTTTCCCTCCCTTGTTCTCTCCCCCTCTCTCTTGCTCTTGTTCTACCCCACTCACTGTCTCTCTTGTTTTCATTCGCACCTTCACACCCACAGCCACACACATCCCTACACCCACACCCAACCACCCACCCACCCACACACACACCCCCCCCCCCCCCCACACACACACCATACAAGTCTGTAACTCTTGCTGTCACAAAATGCATCCTTGTCCCTCCGCTGTGAACCCATCCTCACGGACAGCTATTCAGAAAGTCACGTGACAACGAAAGACAAATGTCCTTGACACACTTGCTGAAGTGTTGGCGCTTCCACTTGTACCTCCGACCAAGATGGCTGCCCTAATCTCCGAGAGAATGGAAGTAATAACGCGAGCAAGCGTTTGGAGCCTCACTAGTCTGATGTTGATGATGAGAGAGACGAAGAAAGCCAAGACGCGACAGACAAGTTGTTGCTCTTGTAACATTGACGTTGACAAATTTGTTTTCCAGCTTGTTAAGCTACACATCAAAAATGGCCGAACGTGCTTGAGGCAATAGTCACGTACGCAAAACTTCAGATGTTTGAGAGCAGGGGACAAGAACTTATACTACACAGGTTTTTATTGTTACGTGAACATCTTGTCACAAAAATGATGTATATGTATATGTTATATATGTTTCAATAATTGCTATAAATAAATATGCCAAATAATTTCACAATCCTGCATGACTAATGCTGTAACTACAAGAAAAATTCAGTAACTAGGTCACAAGGTGATATTGAATAGCCGAAAAATGTAATTGGTAGTTTATAAAGTTGTCAATAAGTGGCAGTAACATCCGGGTTTGTTATTGCTGTAGGTAGCAGACGCTAGGTGGCAGTAACATCCGGGTTTGTTATTGCTGTATGTAGCAGACGCTGGGGGGGGGGGGGGGAGGGGGGAGGGGGGGGGGACATCCGGATTTGATATTACTGTAGGTAGCAGACGCTAGGTGGCAGTAACATCCGGGTTTGTTATTGCTGTAGGTAGCAGACGCTGGGGGGGGGGGGGGGGGGGACATCCGGATTTGATATTACTGTAGGTAGCAGACGCTATGTGTTGTGTGCACGTGCGCAGCTTAGTTAAAATTGGCCTCTGTGCTCCCAAAGTGTATAATTTAATAGCAGCATGCTGTTGTGTGTTATTGTGGGAAAGGAATGGGGAGAGGAAGGGGCGCGGGGAGGAGGGCTTTATGCAAAGGATACTCATAAGACGATGCTTCTTGTGAAGTTATTTTAGGTCAAATCAAAGAAAACGTTCAGGCTTGCTGACTGGGGAAGTAATGCTCCATCCAGACAAAGCCAGACCACATGTCGCTTGATTAACCCAGGAGAGAATTAGCCAACTAGGATGGGAACTTCTGGAACATCCATCTCTAAATCTCGACAGCCCTGAACGATTTCCACCTGTATGGTGCAATACAAACCAAGATGGCGATTTGACGTTTCGTAAATGACGGAAAGGTTCAAAGTGAAGTGCAAATCTAGATGAGAAAGAAGATGAGACTTGGAGACTGCAGGTTGTCTAGATGAGAAAGAAGACGAAAGACTTGGAGACTGCAGGTTATCTAGATGAGAAAGAAGACGAAAGACTTGGAGACTGCAGGTTGTCTAGATGAGAAAGTAGACGAAAGACTTGGAGACTGCAGGTTGTCTAGATGAGAAAGAAGACGAAAGACTTGGAGACTGCAATATGTCTAGATGAGAAAGAAGACGAAAGACTTGGAGACTGCAGGTTGTCTAGATGAGAAAGAAGACGAAAGACTTGGAGACTGCAGGTTGTCTAGATGAGAAAGAAGACGAAAGACTTGGAGACTGCAGGTTGTCTAGATGAGAAAGAAGACGAAAGACTTGGGGACTGCAGGTTGTCTAGATGAGAAAGAAGACGAAAGACTTGGAGACTGCAGGTTGTCTAGATGAGAAAGAAGACGAAAGACTTGGAGACTGCAGGTTATCTAGATGAGAAAGAAGACGAAAGACTTGGAGACTGCAGGTTGTCTAGATGAGAAAGAAGACGAAAGACTTGGATGCTGCAGGTTATCTAGATGAGAAATAAGACGAAAGACTTGGAGACTGCAGGTTGTCTAGATGAGAAAGAAGACGAAAGACTTGGATGCTGCAGGTTATCTAGATGAGAAAGAAGACGAAAGACTTGGAGACTGCAGGTTGTCTAGATGAGAAAGAAGACGAAAAACTTGGATGCTGTGGGTATTGCTGCATTGATATCGCGGTGGGATAACTCTATCAGTTGGTGGAAATTATGTTGATAAATAAGGGATAATGTAGATCTAATAATAGATGGTGGGTTTCAAGTTCCTATCTAAACTGTACACTGGAAGAGTGAGACCAGTTCTCGAGTATGTCATTGCGGCATGGGCAACAGCAGCAAAGGCGAACTTTGATAAAATTAGCAAACTTCAAAACCAAGCCATGAGAGTTATAACAGGAGGCATGAAGTCAACGCCAATTGTAGAACTTGAAAAGATTACAAATCTGCAATCCATGACCGACAGGAGAGACTGCAGAGCCCAGCAGCAAGCAGAGAAACTCAGAAGACTGACAGACCATCCAATGCATCAAAGACTAAATAGATTTGGAAATGGGAAGCTAAAGCGGACAAACTTTGCAGAAATAGCCAAAGCAAAGATGAGCGAAGACCCTATGAACACCATAACAAGACCAAAGCCCATCCCTACTGTACGCAAACCCACATGGAAGCAGCATATCATTCCGGAGGTGGTAGAAAATATACCAGGTATTGGAAACAAGAACAGCCAGACTGGAAAATAAAGAAGAGACATAACCCTGAGGTATATAGCGGAAAACTACCCAAGCATGGACTGGACCCATGCATACACCGACGGTTCTGTAACAAACACAACAGAGAATGGAGGGGCAGGGGTATTCCTGAGCCTAATAAACAGTTTTACAATAACACTGTCAGTGACAACTGGAAAATTCTCAAGCAATTTCAGAGCGGAGGCAGAGGCACTGAAGGCTGCAGTAAAAGCAATGTTGACAGGCCATAGCAATAAAAGCCATATAGTCCTGCTTACAGATGCCCTGGCCGTAGTCACAGCACTAAAAAGCCAGAACAATACTGAACTTAATGATTTAAGAGCAGTACTCTGTCAACTATGCCAGAAGTTAGCACCAAAAAGAGTAGTGGTACAGTGGGTTCCATCCCACTGGAACATCCAAGGCAACGAGGAGGCAGACAGGCTGGCAAAAGAAGGTGCAAGACTACCACAACCAGATTCTAGTGTGACCTACAAAGAGTCCAAAAGGTTTATTAGGGCCAGATACATGGCCAAATGGGAAACAGAACATTCTGGCTATACAATAAATGATGCCTATGACCAGTTGAACAAAAGAGAGCAGGTCGTGGTCTTCAGACTCCGCACAGGCCACAACAGACTGAGGTACCACCTACTCAATAAATTGAAGATAGGTGGAACTGACGAATGCACATGTGACACCGGGAAAATGACCGCTGAACATTTGCTGCAAAATTGCCCGACATACGAGGACCAGAGAAAGCACATGTGGCCATCACCAGTGGCAACACTAGACAAGCTCTATGGCAGTGTCGACAGCCTCAGAATGACCACTGCTTTCTTCGAACAAATTCAAGTTGACGTCTGACAGCGTACCAAGAAAAAGAAGAACAAGTTCCTATCTCGTTTAATTGAAGAACATTTTTGTGACTGGTTTATTGACTGGTCCTGGTTTATTGAACACGAATATAATAATATAATAATGAGCACCTTAATGAACTACGGGTTATGGCTTATAAATAATTATTATTCTTGAAATTTGTCATAATTACTTTTTTATTTTAATTATTAAACAAAAATAAACTCGGACAACATATTTCCGCGTGCCGTTTGTCAAAGAACACAATGTGCTCACATCCCGGTGTACGGTCACTCCTGTCATGCATAATCGTTATCGTTGCACAACCTGCAGACTTGTAAGTGATACTGTTCAGCAAACATTGGAAAGGAGCATTTACAGTTCCCATAGCAAGCTGGTTGAACACAGTACTGCTTGTCCCTGCATGTTCCACGTCTACTGTGACACCTCTGATCCTCAATGCATCGATGATAGAGAAATCATCTAACAGGTTTCATTGAGTGATTTAAAAAAAAATCACAATCCTTACCACGTTTGCCTAAACTGTTAGAATCCACCAGGGGAGTATATTGAGCTACGGAAATAAATGTAGTTTGATACTACAGTGAACGGATGTGTTCTGACTAAGTTTAACAATTTTTGCAACAATACAAAAAAAGCAATCCTTTATCGCGTTTTTGTACCCCTACCCCACGTTCCCCATTGATCAGAAGACCGGTATGAAAACAGTTAGACCACCTGCTCATGCAATTTCCATATTTTATTATCCCCACAATGGACCGTTAGCGAAGCCAAAATGTCAGCTCTTCCATTTCCGCTAACTTGTGTATCACCGGGAGTTTTCGGAAACTGGGACTTATCTCTTGGACTCAAAACTCTCGTATAGTCACGTCTAAATACGCGAGACAGTCAGCCATATTTGAGTGTTTTCGTTTTTTCTAATGTTAACTATTATCTTTATCATCTATTATATGTGCTATCTTTTGCTGCTTTAACCCATTTCTATTAAAAGTATAGTTCTTTTTCTTCTCAATTGTTTCTTCTTCTTTCTCCGTAATGAATCTTTACTTCTGGTTCCTCTAATTAATGTCTTTTCTTCTAAAGGAAAATACAGTCAAAAGGACTGGACTCTCGTATACACAGATGGATTCAAAGATGGCGCAGTTAAGGATAGTGGAGGAGGCGTCTTTGTAAGAGAAAGCAATGAGAAAATACCCATACATTTTCACTTTTGGGAAGATCTCTTCCAGTTTTACGATAGAGTTCATGGTGCTGCTACAGGCAATAAGAATAAGATCAGACAAACACTCGCAAACTCAGATTGTATTCTTTAAATATTCAGATTGTGAACTAATGCTGTTGGAAATCTGGTCAGAGTTCAACAAAATAAAAAGAACTTCAGTGCTCTTAAGTGGCTTGCCACCCCCCCCCCCCCCCTCTCCCGCCCGATTGTAGAATCACAGAAAACATGGGAACTGATGCCATTTCCAAATTAGGCGACATAATAGAGCACCATCAACATTTATCATCGTATTATCTAGAAGACAAAAACTATCATCCACAATCAGTACATCTCGAAATGAAAGAAAGACATGATGGAAGTAAGCAATAGACCTGACCCAATCCATCAGCTCCCGGGACACCTGCAAACCAGCATCTTTCGCCTGAGAACAACAGGCGGAGAATTAGGCCACCTACATCCGCTCAAGATATCCCACACAAGTGAGTGCCGATGTGGAACCGGAGTCCATACCCTCGAATATGTCTTGCATGACTGCCCAGCATACAGAGACTTACGACGCCAAGCGTGGCCAGAGAGAGCAGAGCTGAGGCAGAAGCTGTAGCGCCGCTATCCGGACCTGGAGAAGACTGGACCTCGTTCTAGCACGGGACTACAGATCTAACATGACTGCCATCCGGATCTGGAGAAGACTGGGTTCTAGCACGAGACTACAGATCTAGAATGACCGCCATCCGGATCTGGAGAAGACTGGGTCCTAGCACGGGACTACAGATCTAGCATGACCGCCATCCGGATCTGGAGAAGACTGGGTCCTAGCACGGGACTACAGATCTAGCATGACCGCCATCCGGATCTGGAGAAGACTGGGTCCTAGAACGGGACTACAGATCTAGCATGACCGCCATCCGGATCTGGAGAAGACTGGGTCCTAGAACGGGACTACAGATCTAGCATGACCATAAAGCCTGAACGCAGAAGAAGAAGAATTCTTCTCTTCCAAAACCTTGATGCCCGTTGCTTTATTGCCTTCATCATTCTGAACGGACTACAGCCATTTTGAAACTTCGCTCATACACTTACTGGAGTGAAAGACATGCATCACTGCACTGGACCTTTATTTGCCAATGAATTTCTATAGGTCTCACTTCTTCGCTACTAAACAAACGGATAACATAATTCTACTCCTCTTTGGTATATGTCAATAGTGGGTGGCCATTTTTTAACTGCCACTATAACGTCATATTGCTTGTCTGCACCCTGATGCAGGTGCAGGACACTTTTGACATCCTTAACAACGATTATTAACAGGTTACAATGCAAAGGCATGGTTTTTGTAAGTTCTGTCCCACGTTTAAGGTTTTCATTTGAAGCCTATCGTATATACACATGTATGCACAGCTTTCTGAATTTCAGCATATGGTCGCACTTTTAATATCTCTGCTTGCCTGAGATGTAAAGGCGAGTCTTGGTCGCCCTCTTTTGTCCCCTGGATCTTGCTTTCTAGTATCTTCTTCAAAGACTTTCATGTCACATATTGTGTTTTACCCAACTCAATCTTTCATTTCTGCATCATTCCCAATATTGGTTTTTGTTTGCCTACCGTAGTGAGGACATTGTCATTGCATCTTTGTTCTGTCCATCCCACTCTTTTTATTCTTCCATATCATTTCCATTTCAAACGCTTCCCAGCTTTTTTCATTCGTCCATGCCAACGTCCATGTTTTAGGCGCATACAGTTCAATTGTCCATACATGAGTAGTGATTATTTTTTTCTTAGTTCTATCCTGATATTCTTTGAGGTTAGAAATTTCAGTTTTTCTCTAAAGGCGTTTTTGTCAATGTAATCTTTGTCCTTATTTCCCTCTCAATGCGGACATTTTCTGTGACGGTTTGCCGCAAATATGTAAACATCTGTACTTGTTCAATTATTTCTCTATTGATAATTATATTATTGTGCCTAATATAGGCAGTATGCTTGTCTATTACCATAGGTTTTGACTTGAGTGGGTTTATTTTTATGACAAATTAGTTGGATATGCAGTTAATTTTTTCGAGCATTTTGCAACATTGATACTGATCCTCTCACTTTGACTTGGCCATCGGCCAATTTGATGGCATCAACTTTCACACATCTGATATTGACATCCCTTATATATACGCACATAATTGTCACGAGAAAATGTCCACTGAAACAGTTCAACTATAATTATCACGAGAATATGTCCACTGCAAATGTTCAGCTATAATTGTCACGAGAATATGTCCACTGCAAATGGTCAACTATAATTGTCGCGAGAATATGTCCACTGCAACTGTTCAACTATAATTGTCACGAGAATATGTCCACTGCAAATGTTCAACTGTGAAGTAACAGTCACTGAAGAGCATTGCATATATGGCTAGCAACCTTATTATGTAAACCAAATTGATACATCATCCAACACAGCATATGTGTACAAAAAAGAACTTGATACAGACTTAAGTAAAAGAGAATTCGCATTTCATCAAATTTGTCTTTTTCCAAATAAACTGAAAATCCAATGTGGCTTGAGATTATTTTATAGTCGTTAGACTTCATACCAAGTCTGATAATCAACTTGTTAACGTTGTTTAAAAAGATAACGGTTTGCTGGTCTCATCGAATCCAATGTAATAGCTTACTGTGTTAAAGTTCACGCAAGAAAATCAGAAAAAGAACGTAAATAGGTTCCTCGTTATTTAAGTTATTCAGTATTCGCGACTTTGCCTATTCAGTATCGTCTTTCAGTCAACAAATTAAACCTTCACCGATTACAAAAAATCGATGCTGCTCCTCATATTTCCATTACCATGGAAACTTAAAGAGATTACATTTTTAAAGAATGCAAGACTCAAGGGAAGAGAAATGTACGAAACAAATTATTGATCTACGCTCGGCGATAAGCGCACATGAGAAGAGAAACTGTGCGCAGAACAAGCCTGTCTTGAGTTACAATCGTGCGCTATTTTTGATCGCTCTGAAAAAAGCTGGCATAAGTATTTCAATCAAGCTTAACCACCCATCTTGGTATTAAAGTGCGTTTCTTCTTTGTATTTTTACTCCCTGTGGGACATATGCTTTCAGATTTCTTCGTCCTATCACATGTAAATATGTTTGTTTTTGGTTCCAACTGTTTTTTTTGCACATTATTTTCAACTTAAAATCTGGAAAAAAAGTTATCAGGGGAAGTTACAGTGTCTGATTCTGTCTACCGCGAGAACGCATGCAAGTGATGGTTGTAGGTGGATAGCAGACATAGATGTCTCAGAACATCGAAGATATGCTGGGGTATACGTCAATAGAAGAAGTAATATTCGATCAAGAGGTCTTAGACCTACATGGACGCGCGGAGATACTGTCTTGACCGTGTGGATGTTAATACTAGTGAAAGACCTGATATTAGATTACGAAGTATCAGACCTTCACAGATTTTTGTGGAGCTGCTCGCTTCGTCACGCTGGAATTTACTTCGCTGAAAGAGCTGATATCATACATAAAGATCTCAGACGTTTAGGGACGTATGTGGAGGTACTTCCTTTGTCACGCTACGATTCACGTCGCTGAAACAGCTGATATCATACATAAAAATCTCAGACGTTTAGGGACGTATGTGGAGGTACTCCCTTTGTCACGTTTTGTGATTCATATCACTGAGAGAGCTGATATAAGATAACAAGATATCAGACCGTCGCGGGCTTATGTGGAGCTGCTCCCTTTGTCACGTTGGAATTCACGTCACCGAAAGAGCCAATTTGCTACATACATATTTCAGACGTTAGGCCGGAAATGGAGAACGAACGAAGAAGTAAACGTTCATGGACTATTGTGAAACTACTCTCATTGTCACGCTTGGATTCACGCCGCTGAAAGAGCTGATTCACATGAAAGCCTCAGACGAGTCAGGAAGTGTTTGGAACTATTCTCCATGTCACGCCCTGGTTAATGTCTATGAAGAACCTTACACACTAGCTGCAAATTAAATCGGGACATTAAATATTGACAAGCCGGACATACAACGAACAATCAATACTATTTTATGTAAATGGTAATGTGACAAGCCGGACATACAACGAACAATCAATACTATTTTATGTAAATGGTAATGTGATGATTGAGACATCACGAAGAATGAACGAATTTCTAATATATCCTAAAATAGATCGGTCTGGCTCTTTAGTGTGTATAATAAGAGAGCTAGAGAAATCATCACTATACGTACATGTCGTCCGCCGACTGTTGGAAGAGACTGGGCAGTTATGAATCTGCCAGATGTGCGTCTTGTTGGTTTTGACAAATAGTGATGACGATGATTCTGATTTAATCTCCTTAGATGTGAACTGGCAGGTCTTGACAGCCCAATGTCTGCCCGTCAAATGTACACGTTTCCACAATTGTTGTAGTGGTGTGTAGAGTGTATTGTGTATGGTGGAGTGCGGAGGGAGCAGCCGGTTTCGCAGATCGGTCAGCCTTGGGCACAAAGTCAGGAGCTTTTCAACTGACTCCTCGTGGTCGTGACAGAATCTGCAGTTTGGTTTACGTAGTGGGTCTAATCTGGTCAGATGTTTGTTGAGAGGGGCATGGCCTGTTCTCAGCTTGAAGATCAAACTCTGGTCTCTTCGTTTGTTGAGAGGGGCATGGCCTGTTCTCAGCTTGAAGATCAAACTGTGGTCTCTTCGTTTGTTGAGAGGGGCATGGCCTGTTCTCAGCTTGAAGATCAAACTCTGGTCTCTTCGTTTGTTGAGAGGGGCATGGCCTGTTCTCAGCTTGAAGATCAAACTGTGGTCTCTTCGTTTTAACTTCTTGGCTGGGTCCTGGGTATCTGGTTTTTCTTGGTTTTTAAAGTGTATTCAGCCTATCTGGGATGTGGCCCACTGATCTAGCCACTTCTATAGTTGTTTCTCAGGATCTGTTTGCAGGTCCGTAGTAGGATACTAGATAGTGGATGTGGTGTGATACTAGGTAGTGGCTGTGGTGTGATACTAGGTAGTGGATGTGGTGTAATACCATGCAGTAGCTGGGGTGTGATACTAGGTAGTGGCTGTGGTGTGATACTAGGTAGTGGATGTGGTGTAATACCATGCAGTAGCTGGGGTGTGATACTAGGTAGTGGCTGTGGTGTGATACTAGGTAGTGGATGTGGTGTAATACCATGCAGTAGCTGGGGTGTGATACTAGGTAGTGGCTGTGGTGTGATACTAGGTAGTGGATGTGGTGTAATACCATGCAGTAGCTGGGGTGTGATACTAGGTAGTGGCTGTGGTGTGATACTAGGTAGTGGATGTGGTGTGATACTAGGCAGTGGATGTGGTGTGATACTAGGCAGTGGATGTGGTGTGATACTAGGCAGTGGATGTGGTGTGATACTAGGTAGTGGATGTGGTGTGATACTAGGCAGTGGATGTGGTGTGATACTAGGCAGTGGATGTGGTGTGATACTAGATATTGGCTGTGCTGTGATACTAGACAGTGGCTATGCTGTGATACTAGACAGTGGATGTGCTGTGATACTAGAAAGTGGCTGTATTAGCGTTCTGGTCAGCTCATCAGCTTTCACATTTCCTAAGACTGACATGGCCAGGTATCCACTGGAGCACTTGAAATATAGTAAACTCTAACGTGTTTCTTGCGCATTACTCGATTTCCAACTGCCAAAGGAAATTTTAACATGATCGACACTGAACACGACAGTCCGATCTCACTACCCAGAGGGGAATTTTTATCAGAAGACCCATACGAAAAAAATCATTATTTCCACAGTGAAATCGAACCCTCGACCTCCAGAATCCGAGGCGAACACATTACTTCGAAACCCCTGAATCCGATCGACACCACTATTATACATATTTCTGATAAAAGGATGAATAAATGTCTGTCGTATGACCTGAATCTCTTAGACAAAGCACATCTTATCAGGCAGCCTTATTTCTATCCCATGCTCCCCGTGCGGCTTTTGTTCTTGATACTAGCATTATCATACTCATCATGAATATCCTTTTTTCACAATTATCATCATCATCATCACTAATATCATCACCATCACCTACCTGTCACCCCGAGACGACGGGGAAAAGGTCGGACACTCCATTTAGAAGTTCTCATTTATCTTTTCGTACCTGGTGCTCACTTTTTTTAACTTCCGTGACGGTAAATTTTCCAACATCGCCCACTAAAATTTAAATTCAAGAAAACTGTGCTATGGTCGACTGAGTCAGTGTATTATGGATGTTTTTAATCATCATATGGCACGTCCTTTGCAGAACGTCACCTCCATCACATCCCGTCTGAAAATAACTCGATCTCGTGCGACATCTTGCAGTCTGCTCCAGAGTCATGTCCAAGCATTCCTGGAAATGTTCGTGTCATCGCATCGCCTTCTTAGTCTGCCCCTGCATCTCTTGCCCGGAATCATACCTTCCATAACAGTTCTCTCAAGACCGTTGTGTCTTTTGACATGGCCAAAGTACAAGGGGCTTATCATAAGTCTTTACCCTGACTGTGAAGGAGTAGGAAGAGAAAGTTGAAATTTGGCACAAATGTAGCCCATTCAATATGTACTGGATTTGAGAAGTATGAATTTCTCTAAAAAAACAGCTGAAAGAAAAATCATGTTGACAGTGACGAAGAGGTCATACTGGTTTAGTTTGAAAAATAAGTTACTTTATTCTTAAGGTCTTTTCAAGGTCACGTAGAGATGGCAGAAATGTATAAATTCAGGTTGTGGCTACATTGAGAAGGAATAAGCACTGTGCCAAATGTCAACTTTCTCCTCCTACTCCGTCATGGTCAGCGTAAAGACTTATGACAAGCCCGCTTGTATTTCAATTATCTGTTTACCATGAAGTTTATGAACCATTTCTCCTCTATGCCGAACTCTTGTCAAATTTATGCATTCTTCTTTCTGTTCGGTCCATGGTATTCTGAGAACCTTTCTTTAATATTTCGACTCGAAAGACTCTAGGTTTGGTAGCTGCCATATGCTGCCACAACAAAAAACACAGGGTCTTAACATTTTTTATTTTGTTGGTTTGCTGGTATTTTGTCAGTTTCCTCAAGTTGTGTTTTTAATACAGTATGTCATTATTCTGCTACCGACCACATGCAAGCTAAAATCGTCCACTAGAGGTTGCTAGCGATCAGGTAGGGAAGCATTGGTTCAGAGCCAGGTTTTCAGGAATCGTGAATCCATATGTTTTTATTTTGGCTTTAATAGCAATTGTTTTTGTTACAGAGTCTAACTACTTTAACTACGTTATTGCCTTGTTCTGTTTCTCCCTATAATCTACTTGACCTTTCCATTTGTCTTGTTGCTTCTAATCAATGACATCTCTTGTTAGATTTGTAGGTACTGCCTTGAGAGCATGTTTCATCCTTCATTCCGTCTCTCTTCAGTTTTCAACTGCAGTTGGGTTCAAAACCCCAGTTGTTTTTGTGGAGAAATCTTCCCATTTCTGCCTTCCTTGTGGACAAGGACTTTGTTAAGTTAGGTAATAGTTTACAGCGAGGCTGCGATATCTGGGCTTTTTGGCCCGACACATTCGATTTCAGCTGGAATTTTTTAGTACCAGGTTTGCCTTCATACAACGATCCATATCTCTTGGTCAGACTTACTAGTGACTGGTGCAGTCTGTTTTAGTACCAGGTTTACCTTCATACAACGATCCATATCTCTTGGTCAGACTTCCCTAGTGACTAGTACAGTCTGTTTCCAGGGACGCTACTTGGAAGTGAAATAGAGTTAGTTACGGTTCGTTTACTTTGATGCAAACAGCCGGATATGGTTTTTACTGGCCAAATCCAATTAATTCACAACTGCACCTTGTCTCCCCATGAAATATGTGAGGCAGACATGTAACTCTAAGTCTGCTGTCTGTGTGTGATACTGTAAATTATTGACTTGTCCCACTTACAAGCCACGCAGAAGGGTACAATGTATATTTGTGTTGAGTATTCTGGGTGTGATACTGTAAATTATTGACTTGCCACACTTACAAGCCACGCAGAAGGATACAATGTATATTTGTGTTGAGTATTCTGGGTGTGATACTGTAAATTAGTTACTTGCCACATTTAAAAGCCACGCAGAAAGACATCATTTACACTTGTATTTAACTGTCTGATCGTATTTTAATGAGAAACAGCTGGACAGTTCCAAAATGGCAGACGAGATTTGAAGTCAGATCCGGCTTTGCTAATCCATGCACTGACGCGTTAATTTGTTCCTCTGTCTTTATAGCTGCTGTTTTCCCCAAATTAGATGTCAGCTGATGTTTCTAAAGATGCAAGCCGAGCGTGATGGTACTAAAATGTCATCAATCAATATAACAATTGGTTCGCTGAAGACAAACACATTAAACCACTCAACCAATACTCTCAAACATCAAGGGAAAACATGTTTAGCAAATCCGATTCGTTTGCACGCTAGAACGTGCCTACATTTCATGGTAGATGGTAGAGTTCGGCTATTTTTCTCCTTGCTAACATAACTCTTTTGTGGCAAACATCAACTATTTTACTCCTTGCTAACATAACTCTTTTATGGCAAACATCAACTATTTTACAGCATTCTAACATAACTATTTAATTACGAACATCAACTTTGCTACTTCACGCTAACATAACTCTTTCATTGCGAACGTGAGCTATTATACTGCAAGTTAACATAACTCTTTCATGGCCAAAAAAAATGTTTTTACTCTATGCTAACATAACTCTTTCTTGATAAAGATAATATATTTTACTCAATGCTACCATAAATCTTTCATGGTAAAGATAAAATATTTTACTCGATGAAAACATAAACCTTTGATGGTAATCATAAAAAATTGTATTCAATCCTGGTATCAAGATTCTGAGCAGCACATGAGCTGCAGTGGTCAGCGACCCATAGCTGACTGCTACCGTCAGGGCCAGCGAACCAGAGCTGCCAAGACCCTTCTACACCTCCACGCAGTGATCCTGGATAACAGGCTGCATCAGGGCAGACTGGCTAAGGAGAAGGGATCGAAGAGGGAATGCTAACCCGGTACTAAAAAAATGCGTGCTGAAGTCGGATGTGTTCGACCGAAAGGTGCAAATATCGCACTCAAGCTGTAAACTACGACACAACGCATTCCGTTCTCTGGACTACATTCTGCTAATTAAGCTCTTTCAGGGTTTGGTAGCGGGAGATTGAGAACGAATGAAGAAGAAGAAGAAAGAAGAAGTATTCAATGCTAACAAAATACTTCCATGGTAATAATAACTATTTTACTGCAAGCTAATATATCCTTTTGATGGTAAATATCAACTATGTTAACCCATGCTAATATAATCCATACATTGTGAACATTTACTATGCGACTCCATGCTAGTATTATCCCTTCATTTTAAGATCAACTTTTTACTGAATGAAAACACAACCCTTTCATGATAAAAGATAACATATTTTACTCAATGCTAACACAACCCTTTCATGGTAAAAGATAACATATTTTACTCAATGCTAACACAACCCTTTCATGGTAAAGATAACATATTTTACTCAATGAAAACACAACCCTTTCATGGTAAAGTTAACATATTTTACTTAATGCTAACACAACCCTTTCATGGTGAAGATCAACCCTTACTGCATGCAACAATGCACTGATTGATATAAAACGTGCTTAATCCGTCTTAGCTGCTGCCCCATAATTCACAGGAGACGATGGATTAGGTTCAAAGCGTGTACAAAAACATTGAATTCAGTTTTATAATCTATTTCAATTTCTTAGATTGAAAATGATATCTGCTGACATCAGGGACCTTATGAAAATGATATCTGCTGACATCAGGGACCTTATGAAAATGATATCTGCTGACATCAGGGACCTTATGAAAATGATATCTACTGACATCAGGGACCTTATGAAAATGATATCTGCTGACATCAGGGACCTTATGAAAATGATATCTGCTGACATCAGGGACCTTATGAAAATGATATCTACTGACATCAGGGACCTTATGAAAATGATATCTGCTGAGATCTGGGACCTTATGAAAATGATATCTGCTGACATCAGGGACCTTATGAAAATGATATCTGCTGACATCAGGGACCTTATGAAAATGATATCTGCTGAGATCTGGGACCTTATGAAAATGATATCTGCTGAGATCTGGGACCTTATGAAAATGATATCTGCTGACATCAGGGACCTTATGAAAATGATATCTGCTGAGGTCTGGGACCTTATGAAAATGATATCTGCTGAGATCTGGGACCTTATAAAAATGATACATGCTGACATCAGGGACCTTATGAAAATGATATCTGCTGACATCAGGGACCTTATGAAAATGATATCTGCTGACATCAGGGACCTTATGAAAATGATATCTACTGACATCAGGGGCCTTATGAAAATGATATCTACTGACATCAGGGACCTTATGAAAATGATATCTACTGACATCAGGGACCTTATGAAAATGATATCTGCTGACATCAGGGACCTTATGAAAATGATATCTGCTGAGATCTGGGACCTTACTTTATCTAACGACCTTTTCACTCCCTTATTTATATGTATAAATGGTTTGTATGTATTTTGAGAGTAGATTACGAGTATTTAAATATCGATTCATAATGAATATTTCACGTATATTTTATTAGTAAAGTAGAGTGCTATAGTTTGTATTTTAAGAGTTTTAAAATACATATTTTACGTGTATTTTAAAGTTGTTGTTGAACAATTTTACATGTATTTTGTGCCTATAATTTACGAGTTTTCAAATGTGTATTTTTAGTGTATTTTACGAGTAATTTAAAGTGTTCTTTACGAACGTTTCACGTATATTGTTTATATATTTTACTGTGTATTTCAACGTGGACTGGTCGCATTTGGTTCTTGATACTGGATTTGAAATATTAATGAGGTCTCCTGGCGTTTCACATCTCCTGAGTAAGCTGAACAATTATATCCACAATGGTTTGTCATTAAGTCCTTTTGCCTTACAGACATTGACTTCTCCCCTCGCTCAGCCGTGTTGTCATGGCAAACTGTATGGACATACTGGTGGTCGAGCGGTTAGTTTATTGATATCTTAGAAAGGAAATTTGAGCTCAAGCCCAGGAAGGTCTGTGTCTTTTCTATCGAGATTGACGGGATGAAATATTAACTTGCGCACATCTCCGTGATTGTCGAGACAAGCGACCTTGGTTTCTCTGTTTTGGAAATTCTATACGAATTGTGACCTAATTAATGCCGTCCTATATTCATGTTTTTTTTTCTGCGTTCACCTTTATTTTTCTATTCCCCAAAGGCAGTGTGCGTTGCACTGTTTTTATTTTACGCCTGTCGGTCCAGTACATCCGACTTCGGCATGCATTTTATGTAAGGGTCTGCTTCCTCCTGCACTTTGCAAGGGTCTGCTTCCCCGGGGTAACGGCATGTGCTGTGATGAGGAGCGAGTCCAGCACCTTCGCATTGTGAGCCGTGTCACTTAACCACTAGGCCACACCGGCCGCTATATTCAAGTCAGTCTGAAAGTGTACTTTCAAAGTGTACTCTGAAAGTGTACTATGAAAGTGTACTCTAAAAGTGAAATCTGAAATTGCACTTTGAAAGTGCACCCTGAAAGTGCACTCTGAAAGTGCACCCTGAAAGTGTACTCTGAAAGTGTAATCTGAATGTGTAATCTGAAATTGTACTCTGAAAGTGTACTATGAAAGTGCACTATGAAAGTGCACTCTGATAGTGTATTCTGAAATTGCACTCTGAAAGTTTACTCTGAAAGTGCACGCTGAAAGTGTACGAAAAAGGACAAGCTGATGAAAGTTATCAACAACCTCAGACTGGTCGATGCTATTCTTACCAGTACATGGACTTGCACTTTCAATATGGCGCCTGACATAGTACGAACATGGATACGATCTATGGGGATAGCAATACAATCTGGCTGATCACGGTCTTAAAGTAATAGGTAAACTGGCTACCAGACAAGAGAGAATACTACCAGACAAGAGAGCCAGCTACTACTACTACTATTACTACTACTACTACTATCACTACTACTACTACTACTACTATTACTACTACTACTACTATTACTACTACTACTACTATTACTACTACTACTACTATTACTACTACTACTACTATCACTACTACTACTATTACTACTACTACTACTATCACTACTACTACTATTACTACTACTACTACTATCACTACTACTACTATTACTACTATTACTACTACTACTAGCACTACTACTACTACTATCACTACTACTACTATTACTACTACTACTACTATCACTACTACTACTATTACTACTATTACTACTACTACTATAACTACTACTACTACTAGCACTACTACTACTACTATTACTACTACTACTACTATCACTACTACTACTATTACTCCTATTACTACTATTTATATTACCACTACTACCTCTTCTTCTTATTTTTCTTGTTCTTCTTCTTCTTCTTTTGTTTTCTTGTTCTTCTTCGTTCCCACCCTCTTCCCCTTCTCCTCCTACTCCTCTTCCTCCTCCTTTTCCTCCTGTCCTCTTCCATCTTCTCCTCTTTCTCCCCTTCTTCTTCTTGCACTTTTGCTTCTACTTCTTCCTTCCACTCTTCCCTCACCTCTTCTTCCTCCTTTTCTTTCTCGTCCTCTACCTCTACTTCTTCCTTTGTCTCTTCAAGCACTTTTTCCTCTCTCTTTTCCACCTCTTAATCCACATTATCCTCCTCCTCTTCAACCACGTCTTCTTTCCCTTCTTCTTACACTTATTTCTTAACCTCCCATACCTCTTCTTCTACTTTTTCTACTGCTTTCACTTCTTCCACTTCGTTCACTTCTTCCACTTCGTTCACTTCTTCCACTTCGTTCACTTCTTCCACTTCGTTCACTTCTTGCACTGCTTTCACTTCTTCCACTTCTTCCACTTCGTTCACTTCTTCCACTTCGTTCACTTCTTCCACTTCGTTCACTTCTTCCACTTCGTTCACTTCTTCCACTTCGTTCACTTCTTCCACTTCGTTCACTTCTTCCACTTCGTTCACTTCTTCCACTTCGTTCACTTCTTCCTCTTCATCTCCTTCTTCTTTTCTTCTCTTCTTTTTTGTTTCTTCTTCTTCTTCTTCTTCTTCTTCTTCTTCTTCTTCGTACACATTCAGACATGAACTTGAATATATATATACATAAAGTAGTGGTTAGACTGAGGTATCTCAATAGAGAGTGTTCAGGAATGGTATTGGTGACGGACACAAGTGCTTTCTCTGTCCCTCGTATGTTGAACACCTTTGTAGCTGATGCTCAGCAGCCGTTTTGTTAGTGCCCAGACACATTCAACTGTATTTCCTATAGTTAGTTTGTTGAACAGATGTTGTGGCCTGTTCGAAGTGTGAAGATTACTGCGTGCTCACCTCTGCTGAGCTATTAATATGCGTCATTTAGTGGCTGACTTGTGTGCTCTGCTCTCCAGTTGTTCTTTAGCCTACACATGGTAAACCTCTTGACCTCTTCTGTTACCCGTGTCGTTTCAAAGAATCATACAATGAGATGGAACCCATTGTGTCTCCTAAACATCATTTATAGAGTATCACTCTTAGGTCCCTTTAGTCTGTATTTTTGTAGTCTATTTCACCTGACAGCAGGACATGAAAACATGAGGAAGATAAAGAATGACACGAATCTACGGAGATAAAGAAACACTATAGAGGTAAGGATTGAAAATATAACAGTCACGCAAAAGGCGCAAAAAAGAAAAAAAAACAAAATAGTGAAATACAATAGAGAATAGCAATAAAAACAGAACTGACACAGCGAATACTGTTATTTCAGCAACTCCTACAAGCAAAAGAAATGCGTAACGTATTCTTCCTCTACGACCAACTGATGCTATGCGCCTAGCCAGGTAAGATTCACGAATAAGATTCAAGACTGTGATTTAAGGTATTCGACGATCCCTTCCAGCTTTTCGAGAATGGTAGCTTTCCGTTGCCGGGCAGCTCTCTTTGTTCTGTTTAAGTAGGCAGTCCTACGGGATATCGTTTGGTGTTTCCCAGAGTGCTCCGTTTCTCTGAGAACCATTTTGTGGAGGTGGGTCTTTGAGTCTGGAATATCGCGTACTAAGTCTGAAGACCTTTGTCTGCCCATCTCTAGCATGCTGCCACTTTCTGGCTTGTATTCTTTGTTATGGTCTCTCCATTCCGTCCTCGTGGATCGTTTGATGAGTGTCTTTGCTTATTTATGGCTATATGAAAGAAAAGTCTGCGGGCCACCACTTCCGGTTTTTGTGAGTTCATCTGCCTTCTTGTTTCTAAGGATCCAGAGTAGGTCAGTATCCACTGTAGGACTAGACATTTCTTTTGGAACACCAATCCCATATTGTATTGTATTTCGTCTGTGAGGATATCTTGTTCGAGGCTTGAGATGGCTTGGAGTACGCTCATTTGCTCTGTTAGAATCAACGTTTCCATTGTAAGGATGTATTGTATGATAACACTATTCTTCGATGATGTATGAATATCTGTTAGTTTAGCTCTGAGATTGATACAGGCCTGTCCAGCTGATATGGAGTGACTTTCTATGTCACCGTTTGAAGTGTGCGATTTAAATTCCACTGACTCCTCTTTTATCTCTCACTGACTCCTATCCATCTGTGTACACATGTGTGGTGGTTTCTAGTGTGATGTCTGTGTACACATGTGTGATGGTTGCTAAAGTGATGTCTGTGTACACATGTGTGATGGTTGCTAGGGTGATGTATGTGTACACATGTGTGATGGTTGCTATGGGGATGTCTGTTGAGCTCCTGCAAAACGTGGATCTTTTTTCTGTTACTGACTGCTAGCATAAGTGAAAGAAAGGCCTCAATCCCTGCTTCCCAAGGAACAAAAAAGATGGCTATAGCATGAGTGGCTATAAAGGCATCGATCCTTCGACACCTCGTCTAGGTCTACTATCCTGATCATGATGGGGTTTGTGAACATGAGAAAAAGTGCTGGCATCCTAGTCAAGCGGCACCAGTAATTAGGACATTGGAAATTGAAAAGGTGACAGTTTAAAGCTAATCGTTTACCGCCTCTTGGACGATGACACTAATTTGGTTAACTCGCAATCCATAGATTACCAAATTTAGACATAATACGTGGATCAAGCAGAAAAGGGTCAATTCAGAGGACGGAGGAAAAGTGTGTACAGCCAGCGAGCTACGGCGATTATCAGTATTTACACCCTACGGTATTTCCTGAGACGGATTTAGCACACATGGCTTGGCTTGGCTTGGCTTCGTTCATTCTCAATCTCCCATTACCAAACACTAATTAAGTAACATAATGTAGTCCAGAGAAAGTCATTTGACAAAGTCTGGAAGGATGGACTTAGAGTCAAGCTAAGAAGAAGCGATGTCTGTGGGAAGATGTACAAGTGGATCAACCACTACCTCAAACAAAGAACGGCCAGAGTCCAAGTACAAGGGCAGATGAGCAAAAAGGTGACACTCGAGCAGGGAGTACCCCAAGGGGGAGTATTGTCACCCACACTCTTCCTGGTATATATAAACGATATTACAGAGAATATACCAAGAAGAGTCCATAGCTCAATGTTTGCAGACGATCTGGCTATGTGGACCTCTGAAAAGAATCTCACCATAGCAAGAAATCGGATGCAGACGGCCCTAACATCGCTGGAAGAGTGGGCGAACTCATGGCTGGTCAAAATAAACGAGGAGAAAACCACGTGCACAATATTCTCGCTCTCATTAAAACCCCAAAGTACCAAATTAAGCCTAAATGGCAAAATCCTGCAGCCAAACGACAACCCAACCTATCTGGGAGTCACATTTGATCGGCGCATGACATGGAAAAGTCAGATTGAGAGAAACCGAATGAAAGCCAGAGAAAGAATGGCGATCATGAGGAAACTTGCTGGCACAAGCTGGGGAGCAGACGAAGGCATACTAAAGAAACTGTACACTGGAAGAGTGAGACCGGTTCTCGAGTATGGCATTGCGGCATGGACAACAGCAGCGAAGGCGAACTTCGATAAAGTTAACAAACTTCAAAACCAAGCCATGAGAATTATAACAGGTGGCATGAAGTCAACGCCAATTGTAGAACTTGAAAAGATTACAAAACTGCAATCCATGACCGACAGAAGAGACTGCAGAGCCCAGCTGCAGTCAGAGAAACTCCGAAGACTGACGGACCACCCAATGTACCAGAGACTAAACAATTTGGGAACTGGGAAACTAAAGCGGAGAAACTTTGCAGAAATAGCCAAAGCAAAGATGCACGAACATCCCATAAACGCACTAACAACACCAAAACCCATCACTACTGTACGAAAACCTACTTGGAGGCAGGATATATTTCCAGAGGTGGTAGAAAATATACCAGGTATTGCAAACAAAAACTGCCAGACTGAAAAAGAAAGGAGAGACACTACCCTAAGCTTCATAACGAAAAGCTACCCAAGCATGGACTGGACCCATGCATACACCGACGGTTCTGTAACAAACACTACACAGAACGGAGGGGCAGGAGCATTCCTGAACCTACCAAATGGCAGAAAAATAACACTGTCATTCGCTACTGGTAAGTACACAAGCAATTTCAGAGCGGAGGCAGAGGCACTGAGGGCGGCAGTGGAAGAAATGGTAACACACAGTGAAAATGAGAGCCATATAGTCCTGCTGACAGATGCTCTCGCCGTAGTCACAGCGCTAAAAAGCCAGAACAACACTGAGCTTAATGACTTAAGAGCAGCACTCTGCAAACTGTGCCAGCTGTCCGCACCAAAAAGGGTAGTGGTACAGTGGGTTCCGTCACACTGCAACATCCAAGGCAACGAGGAGGCAGACAGACTGGCAAAAGAAGGTGCAAGGCTACCACAAACAGATACCAGTATGACGTACGAAGAGTCAAAACGGCTTATCAAAGCCAGGTACATGACCAAATGGGAAACCGAACATACTGGTTACACCAAAAACGATGCCTATTACCAGTTGAACCGAAGAGAGCAGGTCGTTGTCTTCAGACTTCGCACTGGCCACAACAGACTGAGGTACCACCTATTCAACAAATTGAAGATAGGGTGTACCGACGAATGCCCGTGCGGTACTGGTAAAATGACCACTGAACATCTGCTGCAGAACTGCCCGACATACGAGGATCAGAGAGAGCAGATGTGGCCATTGCCAGTGGAACTGCAAGACAAGCTCTATGGTAGTGGCGAGAGTCTCAGGATGACCGCCGCTTTTTTCGAAAAAATAATGGTTACTGTCTGACTGTGTACGCAGAAGAAGAAGAAGTCCAGAGAAAGTAATGCGTTGTGTCGTAGTTTACAGCTTGACTGCGATATTTGCACCTTTCGGTCCAACACATCCGACTTCAGCAAGCATTCTTTGAGTACTGGGTTAGGATTCCCTCTTCGATCCCTTCTCTTTAGTCAGTCTGCCATGTTGCAGCCTGTTATCCAGAATCACCGCGTGGAGGTGTAGAAGGGTCTTGGATCTTTGGTTCGCTGGCCCTGACGCTAGCAGTCAGCTATGGGTCGCTGACCACTGCAGCTCATGTGCTGCTCAGCGTCTTGAGCACATATGATTCTGCCCGATGTACAATGACGTCGGCCATTAAGAGACTAGAACAGCTCATAATGGACGTGATAATTCCTCTCTCTCACGGAACGTATTGTGTCAGCAGGCCTACAGGAACAGCCAGAATCGGTCATAGGGGCTACAGGACGAGCCGGAATTGGTCATGGGGGCTACAGGACGAGCCGGAATTGGTCATGGAAGCTAGGGGAGGGGGATGTGTCATGCCAGCTGTCAGACAGGACAAAAAGGCACGGCTGTACGAGTCTAACTCGATCGTGGGTGGTGTGTCATGCCAGTTGTCAGGACAAAACGGCACGGCTCTGCAAATCTATTTCGCTCGTGTGTATTGTTTGATGCCAACTTCAAAACAGGACAGCACGGCACGTACTGCGTTGTTATCGCCATACTGTTAGCACAGATCACACCCTCTGTCGGACCACAGTGTATTCATATTCCGCAGTGTCATTTGTGTGGACAACATCATTACCTTACCTACAGGGGAGACGATTGGCAACATGCATTGGGTTATTATCTATCCCAGCACACGGTTCGTAATTCTGTCGTTATTCAGGCCAACGTGTCGAGAATTAAACATTGTTCCTAAATATGCTTTAAGTTAGCAAGAGCCAAGATATGAGGAAAGACACATGTAATATTACCTCACCAATTTGGAGACCCTGCACAAGAAAGTCTGTAAGACTAGTTTTCCCACGACGGCACGCAATGATATTACCTTGGCTTACCAAGGGGAATATATTTTCTGTATGTGTGGGAGGTTTTTTGAAGGAAGTTAGAAATACGCAACTAGGGTGGGAAAGAATAAAATAAAGAAGCGAGAGAGAGAGAGAGAGAGAGAGAGAGAGACAGAGAGAGAGAGATAGAGAGAGAGACCCAGAGAGAAAGATAGTGAGGAAGCGACAATGGTAATTTGGGAATACGGAAGAAGTGAGGCCATGGAGGAAGACAGTTATAAGTGGTGGAAAACGGATGGCATGTGTGATGTGGCATCTGGAAGAAAAACGGATACTAATTCCACAGCAAGCAGGCTTTAGACAGCAGAGATCCACTGATGATCAGGTCATCCTCATAGCCCAGGAAATAGAAGATGCCTACCAGGAACAGAAACACACAGTAGCGGTCTAGGTGGACCTAGAAAAGGACTTTGACAAAGTCTGGAAAGATGGACAGAGTCAAGCTAAGAAGAAGTGATGTCTGTGGGAAAATGTACAAGTGGATCAACCACTACCTCAAAAACAGAACAGCCAGAGTCCAAGTACAAGGGCAGATAAGCAAAAAGGTGAAACTGGAGCAGGGAGTACCCCAAGGGGGAGTACTGTCACCCACACTCTTCCTGGTATATATAAATGACATTATAGAGAATATACCAAGAAGAGGTCATAGCTCAATGTTTGCAGACGATCTGGCTATGTGGACCTCTGAAAAGAATCTCACAATAGCAAGAAAACGGATGCAGCAGGCCCTAACATCGCTGGAAGAGTGGGCGAACTCATGGCTGGTCAAAATAAACGAGGAGAAAACCACATGTACAATATTCTCGCTATCAATCAAACTCCAAAACACCAAATTAAGTCTAAACGGCAAATACCTTCATCCAAACGACAACCCAAACTATCTGGGAGTCACATTTGATCGGCGCATGACATGGAAAAGTCAGATCGAGAGAAACCGAATGAGAGCCAGAGAAAGAATGGCAATCATGAGGAAACGTGCTGGCACAAGCTGGGGAGCAGACGAAAGCATACTAAAGAAACTGTACACTGGAAGAGGGAGACCAGTTCTCGAGTATGGCATTGCGGCATGAACAACAGCAGCAAAGGCGAACTTCGATAAAGTTAGCAAACTCCAAAACCAAGCCATGAGAGTTATAACAGGAGGCATGGAGTCAACGCCAATTGTAGAACTTGAAAAGATTACAAAACTGCAATCCATGGCCGACAGAAGAGACTGCAGAGCCCAGCTGCAATCAGAGAAACTCAGAAGACTGACTGACCACCCAATGCACCAGAGACTAAACAATTTTGGAAATGGGAAGCTAAAGCGAAGAAACTTTGCAGAAATAGCCAAAGCAAAGATGCACGAAGACCCTATGAACGCACTAACCACACCAAACCCCATCCCTACTGTACGAAAACCTACCTGGAGGCAGCATATATTTCCAGAGGTGGTAGAAAATATACCAGGTATTAAAAACAAAAAAGTGCCAGTCTGAAAAAGAAAGAAGAGATACTACCCTGAGTTTCATTACGGAAAACTACCCAAGCATGGACTGGACCCATGCATACACCGACGGTTCCGTAACAAATACAACACAGAACGGAGGGGCAGGAGCATTCCTGAACCTACCAAATGGCAGAAAAATAACACTGTCATTCGCTACTGGAAAATACACAAGCAATTTCAGAGCGGAGGCAGAGGCACTGAGGGCGGCAGTGGAAGAAATGGTGACAGGTAAAAGGAATGAAAGCCACATAGTCCTGCTTACAGACGCTCTGGCCGTAGTCACAGCACTGAAAAGCGAGAAAAATACTGAACCTAATGAATTAGGAACAGTACTCTGTCAACTATGCCAGCAGGCCGCACCAAAAAGGGTAGTGGTGCAGTGGGTTCCATCTCACTGCAACATCCAAGGCAACGAGGAGGCAGACAGACTGGCAAAAGAAGGTGCAAAACTAATACAACCTGATACTAGTATAACATACGAAGAGTCAAAACGGCTTATTAGACCAAATGGGAAACCGAACATACTGGCTACACCAAAAACGATGCCTATTACCAGCTGAACAGAAAAGAGCAGGTCGTGGGCTTCAGACTTCGCACTGGCCACAATAGACTCAGGTACTACCTATTCAATAAATTGAAGATAGGTGGCACCGACGAATGCCCGTGTGGTACCGGCAAAATGACCGCTGAGCATTTGCTGCAAAACTGCCCGACATACGAGGATCAGAGAGAGCAGATGTGGCCATCACGAGTGGCAACACCATTATGCGCAAAACACACTACAGCGTACACCATCCGATACACTCACAAAAAGATAAAGGCAAAGAAAACAACAAAACAAACGGACTAATAAGTAATAACACAAGAACTATATAAAGAAGAAATATGAACAAGGAACTATGGAATTACGGGAGAAACGAAAACAGGCCAGAGATAAAGAGACGCACAAGAACGGAATAAGAAGAAAAGAATGTCAAAGTAAATGGTAAAGGGCAACCCCGATATGTCTCCAGAATGATAGGAACAAGAAGAATGAAGAAAAGAAGTAAAAAATGTATTCGAAGAGAAAATAAATACATTGTCTGTATTAAGACACAATAAAGTGGTATTCAGGAGATGATCGAGGGCGCGAGAGAGGGAGAAAGAGAAAGAATAAGATCGAGGGATGGACAGGGATACTTGAGAGAGAAAGAGAGAAAGAAAGAGGGACTAGTTTTAGTTTAGTTTTGTTTAGTTTAGTTTTTAGTTTCGTCGAAGAACCAACGTCCTAGCAACCCACACGTGATCTGTTCTTTTCCATATCATTGGAGAATCTCAGCACAATGGCGGAAATCCGTAGCACCGGAAAGGATCCAGTAATAGATTGCACCCAAGAGGCACTGAGGGCGGCAGTGGAAGAAATGGTGACAGGTAAAAGGAATGAAGGCCATATAGTCCTGCTTACAGATGCTCTGGCCGTAGTCACAGCACTAAAAACCCAGAAAAATACTGAACTTAATGATTTAAGAGCAGTACTCTATCAACTATGCCAGCAGTACGCACCAAAAAGTGTAGTGGTGCAGTGGGTTCCATCCCATTGCGACATCCAAGGCAACGAGGAGGCAAACAGACTGGCAAAAGAAGGTGCAAGACTACCACAACCAGATACTAGTAGGACATACGAAGAGTCAAAACGGCTTATTAGAGCTAGATACATGACCAAATGGGAAACCGAACATACTGGCTACACCAAAAACGATGCCTATTACCAGTTGAACAGAAGAGAGCAGGTCGTGGTCTTCAGAATTCGCACTGGTCACAATAGACTGAGGTACCACCTATTTAACAAATTGAAGATAGGTGGCACTGACGAATGCCCCCGTGGTACCGGCAAAATGACCGCTGAGCATTTGCTGCAAAACTGCCCGACATACGAGGATCAGAAAGAGCAGATGTGGCCATCACCAGTGGCAACACTAGACAAGAACTATGGCAGTGTCGACAGCCTCATGATGATCGCTGCTTTTTTCTAAAAAATAAAGGTTGATGTCTGACTGCGTACGATGAAGAAGAAGAAGAAGAAGCACCCAAGGGTGATGTATCAATTAGACAAGAGCGTATAAAGAAAGGAATAAATATAACGGAAAACTTAACACAAGACATGGACTGTACTTTCGTAGATTATAAATTGTTATATAACTGATAAAGACATTTTGATAGAAACGTCGACCCTCTGGAATGACTGAACAAATGTAAAGTTGTCCATGTTTGTCTGTTTATCATTCGTTGTGGTTTTTTCCCCCCAAAATGGAAAGTTTACAAATTATGACCCATATTTCTTGCACGCTCTCAAACGAGTGCCATGTAGATACAATTTAGGAATGGTTTGAGATCTGGCAAAAAGAGTTTCTTCTTCTTCTTCGTTCGTTCTCAATCTCCAGCTACCAAACCCTGAAAGGGCTTAAGTAGCAGAATGTAGTCCAGAGAACGGAATGCATTGTGTCGTAGTTTACAGCTTCCCTGCGATATTTGCACCTTTCGGTCCTTTTTCTTCTTCTTCGTACGCAGTCAGACAGTAACCATTATTTTTTAGAAAAAAGCGGCGGTCATCCTGAAGCTGTCGCCACTGCCATAGAGCTTGTCTTGCAGTTCCACTGGTGATGGCCACATCTGCTCTCTCTGATCCTCGTATGTCGGGCAGTTCTGTAGCAGATGTTCAGCGGTCATTCTACCAGTACCGCACGGGCATTCGTCGGTACACCCTATCTTCAATTTGTTGAAAAGGTGGTACCTCAGCCTATTGTGGCCAGTGCGAAGTCTGAAGACAACGACCTGCTCTCTTCGGTTCAACTGGTAATAGGCATCGTTTTTGGTATAACCAGTATGTTCGGTTTCCCATTTGGTCATGTATCTGGCTT
Source organism: Ariolimax columbianus (assembly GCA_036924085.1). Lineage (NCBI taxonomy): Eukaryota > Metazoa > Mollusca > Gastropoda > Stylommatophora > Arionidae > Ariolimax > Ariolimax columbianus. The sequence continues at coordinate 12,491,896 of JAVGWX010000009.1, forward strand.
TGATAAGCCGTTTTGACTCTTCGTACGTCATACTAGTATCTGTTTGTGGTAGTCTTGCACCTTCTTTTGCCAGTCTTTCTGCCTCCTCGTTGCCATGGATGTTGCAGTGTGATGGGACCCACTGTACCACTACCCTTTTTGGTGCGGACTGCTGGCACAGTTTGCAGAGTGCTGCTCTTAAGTCATTAAGATCAGTGTTTGTCAGGCTTTTTAGCGCTGTGACTATGGCGAGAGCATCTGTAAGCAGGACTATATGGCTTTCATTTTCACTGTGTGTCACCATTTCTTCCACTGCCGCCTTCAGTGCCTCTGCCTCCGCTCTGAAATTGCTTGTGTACTTACCAGTAGCGAATGACAGTGTTATTTTTCTGCCATTTGGTAGGTTTAGGAATGCTCCAGCCCCTCCGTTCTGTGTAGTGTTTGTTACAGAACCGTCGGTGTATGCATGGGTCCAGTCCATGCTTGGGTAGCTTTTCGTTATGAAGCTTAGGGTAGTATGTCTCCTATCTTTTTCAGTCTAGCAGTTTTTTGTTTCCAATACCTGGTATATTTTCTACCACCTCTGGAAATATATGCTGCCTCCAGGTAGGTTTTCGTACAGTAGTGATGGGTTTTGGTGTTGTTAGTGCATTTATGGGATCTTCGTGCATCTTTGCTTTGGCTATTTCTGCAAAGTTTCTCCGCTTTAGTTTCCCATTTCCCAAATTGTTTAGTCTCTGGTGCATTGGATGGTCGGTCAGTCTTCGGAGTTTCTCTGACTGCAGCTGGGCTCTGCAGTCTCTTCTATCGGTCATGGATTGCAGTTTTGTAATCTTTTCAAGTTCTACAATTGGCGTTGACTTCATGCCACCTGTTATAATTCTCATGGCTTGGTTTTGAGGTTTGCTAACTTTATCGCATTCTTTTAGTACTGGGTTAGCATTCCCTCTTCGATCCCTTCTCCTTAGCCAGTCTGCCCTGATGCAGCCTGTTATCCAGGATCACCGCGTGGAGGTGTAGAAGGGTCGTGGCAGCTCAGGTTCGCTGACCCTGACGCTAGCAGTCGGCTATGGGTCGCTGACCACTGCAGCTCATGTGCTGCTCAGCATCTTGATCCCCAAATAGAGTTTATTATATATAAATATACAGTTATACACAAGGGTAGTTCTAATAAGGAACATGATTACAGAATGGGAGAGAACAATATTAGAACGATAGAAAAGGAAAGAGACCTAGGAGTTCAAATAGATCGTACAAGTAAAGTGACTGAGCAAGTCCAGGTAGCAGTGAAAAAGGCAAATGTAATGTTGGGTACTGTAAAAAGGAATATTAACCATAGGAGCAAGTTAGTGATAGTCAAACTGTGTACATAATTAATTAGACCTAGATTGGAGTACTGTGATCAGGTATGAAGTCCTTATCGTAGGGAAGATATAAACACTCTGGTAAGGATAAAAAATTAAAAAAAGACAAAACTAATAGCGGGATTACAGACAACAGTTGTGAGGACAGATTTAAAAAAAACCGGCCTACAGTGCCTAGAAAATAGAAGAATTCGAAGCCATTTAATAAAGGTATATAGTATAATCAACGGAAAGGATAAATTAGACTATAACGTTTTTCAAAATACAGCCGCCTACAAGAACAAGAGGACACAATCACAAAATAATTAAAGAAAGGTCCAGATTAGATACCTGCAAATATTTTTTTAGTCACAGAGTGGTGAATGTTTAGTATGTATTTCCACTGAAAATAGTGAAGGCAGGGTAAAATAATACATTCAAGAAAAGATTCGATGCGCAGAGTTATTTTCAGATTAAATGAAGGTAAAAGAAACTGATTGCATACAGACTTTGCAGAGTCTTCTAATCCAATTTAAAGACCTTAAGTTAGAGCCACCATCATTGACCCATGGGACCTGTCGTGGACAATCCTCGTGAGGAAACAGAGGTAGGAACATGGTTCCCTCGACGAGGTCTCTTGTAACTACAGACTCAATCCGGCTGTCGAAGACGCAGCACAATGGCTGGGTTGGCAGCAGCCTGCGACTCAGAGCTGGCTGTCTGCATTAGGGTCAGCAAACCAGCGGTGACACGACTCTATTCCGCCTCTAAGCGGTGACCCTGGAAACAGACAGCACTAGTGCAGTCTAGCTAAGAGTATAAGAGCAACATATAAATAACAGAAGCAATGGAACTCCCCATGTACGAAGCACATACTAGGACCTAGACAAGAAACTTCTTCATAACCTGACGCTGAAAGGCGCAAGCACATACTAGGATCTAGCCAAGAAACTTCTTCATAACCTGACTGAAAGGCGCAAGCACATACTAGGATCTAGCCAAGAAACTTCTTCATAACCTGACTCTGAAAGGCACAAACGAGGCAAATAAAACGAGAAGGACAATGAAAAGGAAAACGGTGTAAATGCAACCCCGATATCCGAAACAGTCAGCTGAAATCGGCATCGTCGGGTCGAAAGGCACAGATTGTCACAGCCTCACTATAATATACGAGACAACGCTTACACTGTGCTTTTGAGGGCGCACGCTGAAGAGCAAGCACCGAAGAGGGGCCGGTCATTGTAGCTTAAACAGAACATGGACACAAACCACAAGTCCGATACATCAATACAAGCACCATACAGGAATGCTTGAGCCACAGTAACAGTGCCATGCAGACACGATACATGAATTAGGTAATAGACTCAGACACCATGCCATCGGCATATTAACCAGGACATAGACTCAGACACCATGCCATTGGCATATTAAACAGACACAATGACATTGACATATTGACCAGGACATAAATCAGACACTAACTTTTAGAGTCAAGACAGCAACGTTCAGACTAAGATATCAGGACATAGAAACCAAGTGATGTACTCAGAAAATCTAACATACACACAACAGGACTGGAAGACACCGTAGACTCAGTTCACATAACATAGACACACACTATGACATAGACAGGACACAGAGAGACTAGACCCACAAAAAGCTCTAACTAAGCCAGACCCACAAAAATGATGGAACACAGACGTGACACAGAGAGACTAGACTCACAACTATGATGGAACACAGACGTGACACAGAGAGACTAGACCCACAACTGTGATGAAACACAGACGTGACACAGACAGACTAGACTCACAACTATGATAGAACACAGCTGTGCCACAGACAGAGTAGACCCACAAATATGATGGAACGCAGACGTGACACAGACAGAGTAGACCCACAAATATGATGGAACCCAGACATTAGAGAAAGACTAGACCCACAAATATAGTAAAACCCAGCCAGACCCTCAGTGAGCGCTCGTGTTTTACTCACAGATAACTAACGGTTCAGCAGTGTCTGGCCGTGGCCCGCCAGAATTAAGTTAATGTCGTTTTTCTGTTAGTATAAAAAGGGTGAAATTTCCATTTAATGATTTGGTCCGCCTGTTTAAGGGAAGCTCTTCGACGGCTGGAGGAAGAACGCTGAATGAATTCATTAGCAAATTGTTGCTAGGGAGGTATGTCTGAGGAATTGGCACCTCCAACGAAACACGATAGAACAAGGGTGGCGTCTTTAACTAGACTACAGCGACTCTTTGACTGTATTAAGCACTAGGTTGGCTTGGGTTGAGTTACAACATTGTGGCATCGATTCTTGGATCAACCCAAAGGCTACTTCGTTAAATGTCTTTAGTTTTTCAAATAAGTTCGTAGTCTTTCAACTATCCGCTCTTTTCTAACGAAAGGAAACTGCAAACTTTGAACATAGAAGACGAAATGATCAGAGAATCTCAGATAGAAGTCCTCACTCCCATTTCACTTCAACTGGGGCACAGTTTCTGAAACAGTTAACTTTAAACAAAAAATTAAAGTTGAACGTCCGAGAAAAAGATCATCAGTTCTATCGGCTCATGGGTATGGGTTCGATTCACATTATCGAAACGCTGCAGTCGACCCAGCTGTAAATAAGAAAATATGTTACGGTAAGTGAAGAAATGACAGATAGGAAGGTAACAGGCCACCTCACCTTATGAGACGCTAAGGCCTAGTACAGTGTTGTCTTCACTATCAACAGGTTGTTCCTGAAGTGTTTCTTCTCAAGCCGAACATGGTTTGTGAATGACCGACAAACTACATATACATAAACTGGATGTTTTCTTGACAAACTACATACACATAAACTGGATGTTTTCTTGACAAACTACATACACATAAACTGGATGTTTTCTTGACAAACTACATACACATAAACTGGTTGTTTTCTTGACAAACTACATACATATAGACTGGATGTTTTCTTGACAAACTACATACACATAGACTGGATGTTTTCTTGACAAACTACATACACATAGACTGAATGTTTTTTTGACAAACTACATACACATAAACTGGATGTTTTCTGGACAAACTACATACACATAACTGGATGTCATCTGAAAAAAAAACTAAATAAACGTAACTTGGATGTTAACTCAGCAAACTAAATACAGATAAATTAGACGATAACCATGCCCACTAAATTAACAAAATATAGATATTAGCTCAATAAAATAAAAACAATCAAACCACATGTTAGCTCAACAAACTAAATGAACATAAACTAGATGTTACATCAACAAACTAAATAAACATAAACTAGATGTTAACTCAACAAAATAGATAAATATAAACGAAATGTAAGCTCAACAAAGAAAAAACACAAACTAATTATTAACTGAACAAACTAGATCAAATTAATCAACTATAAATAGTCAGGCAGAACAGTCTGTCATATTCTGTAAATCTTATGATAACGTAAGAGAGAGAGAGAGAGAGAGAGAGAGCGAGAGGGAGACAGAGATAGATAGATAGATAGATACATATATAGATAGATAGATAGATAGATAGATAGATAGATAGATAGATAGATAGATAGATAGATAGAGATAGATAGGTAGGTAGGTAGGTAGGTAGGTAGGTAGGTAGGTAGGTAGGTAGGTAGATAGATAGATAGATAGATAGATAGATAGATAGATAGATAGATAGATAGATAGATAGATAGATAGATAGATAGATAGATAGATAGATTGATAGATTTAGAGAAAGAGTGATGTATATATATATATATATATATATTGATATATAGAGAGACAGAATGTGTGTGTGTGAGAGAGAGAGAGAGAGAGAGAGAGAGAGAGAGAGAGAGAGAGAGAGAGAGAGATAGAGTACAAGGTAAAACAAACGAAGACAAATATAAAAGATATGCGATGGCAGTGAGATCTGTATGAGACAACAGAGAGCACGTCAAATCCTGATATGAAATACTCCAAGGGCATATGGTTATGAGAAATAATTGCCAGTTAACGTTGCTCGGCGCGGCACTCGATGATGATGACGATATGTTTGGAATTGAGACGTCGTGTTGATAGAAAACCTTCTGAGTGTCTGTAATCGGTGTATGAACTCTCGTGAACTCCTAGCGACACTAGGGACAGTTAATGACCACAATAAATGAATGGTTCAAAGACTTTTTCCACAGCCAGGTCTGCCGGCTGGAGCAGTTTGTGTGAATCGTATGTCCACAGCAGAAGGGGAGAAAATCTCTTTTGAATCAACCTTTCGCAATGAAGGGCAATAACTCCGGGCACAGTGTGATAGCTAGATTGCAATTTTCTGCCCTTCAATGTGAGACTGATTGACAGCCACGGTAGAAAAACCGATTCCCATAAAAACAACACCAGCAGCGCGGACAAAGAAGGATGTATCGAGCGGATAGTTGGCTGTTAATAATTGCCGGGGGGCCACACAAGGGAACAATAGCCGCACTTTAATAATGTAGTTCACATGTTTCCCACTGCGGTGATGACTGACTGTCCATCACGCCTTCTTGCTATACTCCTACACTTAACTGATTCACTCCTAAGAGCCGATATATCGACTCATCAAATGTCTTACAAGCTCATTTAACTGCTATATTCGCTTGAACAATTGTTATTTATGTGTGTGTGTGTGTATATGTGCGTGTGTGTGTGTGTCAGTTGTCCACAGCAAGCGATAATGGCGGCATCATTAGCCAGTTGTGTCGTGATGATGTAACTTGCGCTGTATTTGGATTATAGTGAGAGAGTCACTGCGCTGGGCATCAACCTCACTCTCTAGTCCCAAGCTACTTTGGACCAGTGGCAAGACGTATCTCAAGACGACTAGAGGTAATTCAGAATGCAGACACTCTGGTCCCACTTCCCTTGAGACCAGGGGTCGCTACAAACATGCAGGATTCGATCGTCCACAGTTTCCGTTTATCTCTCGACCCCAAAGGTCAAGGTGGGTCCCATGGTAACAACTGCAGTTGATAATGAAGACAGCTCTTCATGTACTAAGTCACAGCCTAAGTCGCTACCAATTTACAGCTGGGTCGACTGAACGATCGTACCAGGAACGAGTCACGCCCGATTTTAAAAAAAATGTCTATCCGTGATTAAGAACCCTGGTGCGCTGTAATCCCAGTCTTATCAGGCCATATCATTGTCTACAGCACAGCGACGCTTTAAAATTGGTGTATGTGTATGGCGGCAACCTCCAGCATACCATTTACCAGTTGAACCATCCACTATTCCACCCATCCGTCCATCATAGTAGTAATCCCCTTTCAGTTATGCATATCCGCAAACACAATTCATACTCAGCCTGAATCCCCCAGTTACTCCTCCGCTGTCCATCGGCAGCCTCCTGAACACCGTTTTGCAGTTGCTCATCCACCACCAAACACCCACCCGTCCACCATCCATAATCCACAACTTCAAACTCCATTGGATATGCATCCATTAGCTTGCTCTCTGCTCCTCTTAGTCCACATAGACAACTTGACAATCGATCCATCCTCCATCCATCCACTATTCCCAATTCCCCATGAAACAAATCCTTCTACTCAATGTGACTCCTTCGATAATCCAACAACAACATCTCCAATATCCAACAATCAACAACCAAAGACCCTCTCACTGAGTAAAACAGCATCTATATATAATCTACACAGACAACATTACCCTCACAACTCCATCACTTCTCACACCCTTCACAACTCCATATCTTACCCCACTCCCCAACTCCATAACTTACCCCACTTCCCAACTCCATAACTTACCCCACTCCCCAACTCCATATCTTACCCCACTCCCCAACTCCATAACTTACCCCACTCCCCAACTCCATAACTTACCCCACTTCCCAACTCCATAACTTACCCCACTCCCCAACTCCATATCTTACCCCACTAACCAACTCCATAACTTACCCCACTTCCCAACTCCATAACTTACCCCACTCCACAACTCCATCACTTCTCACACCCTTCACAGCTCCATAACTTACCCCACTCCACAACTCCATATCTTACCCGACTCCCCAACTCCATAACTTACCCCACTCCCCAACTCCATAACATACCCCACTCCACAACTCCATCACTTACCCCACTCCCCAACTCCATAACTTACCCCACTCCCCAACTCCATAACTTACCCCACTCCACAACTCCATCACTTACCCCACTCCCCAACTCCATAACTTACCCCACTCCCCAACTCCATAACTTACCCCACTCCACAACTCCATTACTTACCCCACTCCCCAACTCCATAACTTACCCCACTCCCCAACTCCATCTCTTACCCCACTCCACGACTACATCACTTCCCGCATCCCCCCATAACTCCATCTCTTCCCCCATACCTGCACATCTCCCTCACGTCCCCCCCCTCCAATCCCCGAACTTTCCCATCCCTTCCCCAAAACTGTATCACCCCACTTTAGTTGCAATCCGTCTGCTGATTGATCGTTAATAACGTTGGTGCTCGACTGGTCCGCCCGACATGGATGTTGTAGTTGCCGGAGTCGTGGGTGCAGTTAATAGCACGTGGTCGACAATTTGGCGCCTTCACCATGTGACCTGATGTAGTTTGAGTTAGTCACCAGGCGTCACTCAACGGCACAGACCGAAATTCATTCACCCTTAAGCCGACGGCTAGATCGAATGGAAGCCCCCCTACTCTCGGCGAGGATGTGGAGGAGATATATAGAGACTATCTCGTGACGGGGAGTAAGTGACAGGAGAAGGCTGGGAGGCAGGCCTGGTGCATGTCAAGCAGTCGATGTAATGGAAGTATGTCTGCCTGTCTGTCCATCTATTTAACTTCCGCCCAGCTGTGTCGTTAGACATTGTGGGAAGGTGTTTTATATTTTTTTTGGCAGGCGAAAATCAACTGGTGACTTGCCAAGTCAATCCCGGCATCTGTTCCTTACCGCCTGGAATATACGATCGCCTATTTTTGGGACTGGTGGTGGCGGAAGCGTGAATTAGAGAAAGGTAGATCCACAGCCTGTTAGAAGCCATCTATGCCGCACCGTAGACGCCATCTATGCCGCACCGCTAACCACATAACCAAGACCTGATGTTATAGCCACACACTCCCGTTTTTTGCGACACTTTCTCTGTGGAAGAGAATCCTTAGAATAATTTGAGAAGATTTTTAACTTGAATTTTGTCCAAAGTCTCCCCTTCCAAATTTCAACCAATGGAGGCTGCACTACGGCTAATGGTTAGTGGACACTGGGGCATGCAAGCATACAAGAAACATGTTCACATACATTTTTAGACACATATTTGAAAAACACACCTACACACCCAAATTTATTACCAGGGTTATAGTGGGGACAAAGATTAGTAACACTGTAACATGCCCGGCATATTGGCTAGCTTGGGCTGAGCATGGGACCGGATACTCTATTATGAACCTCAAGAATGGAACAAAAGACGACCTTCACACCATAAGGTAGAAGAGGCGCAAGTAGGTATTGTTTTCGCCCCTTACAACAGGCACTCAATGTGGCACTGAGCCTATCGCTCTCTCTCTCTCGCTCTCTGTCTCTCTCTCTCTCTCTCTCTTTGTCACACACAAACGCACACATGCACACACACATACACACACACACACGCAGGTACATGGACCCAAACACACTTACACACACCCACACATACTTTCACACACACATGCACAGGAATGTACGTCCACAGAAACATACACACATACACGTGCACGCTAGCACATATATTCGCACATAGACACACCACACACCCACACATACTCACACATCCCAACACACACACACACATACACACCCACACAAACTCACACATTCCAACATACACACACACACATACCCACACATTCCAACATACCCACACATCCACACATACACACATATACACACACACCCAAGCATACACAAGAACATCCAGAGTACCATTAGGACACCACGAAGCACGTATATTTCATATCCCACAGCCACAAATACAACTTACCATCCACCCCCTTCCTCGCCTACTGATGCCACTCCCAAACTGATGATCTGTGCACTACTCAACTTGCTGTGATGACCGCAATCCTAGTATTCAAACAGCCAGGCTATGCATGCTGCCAGGTAGTCGAAGACTATCCACAGAACTTTGTTTTTTTTCTGTTTACTTCCCGCTTCTTGCTTTTCCACAGGGATGGCAGATTACGTTTTGGGCAGAAATGTCATTACCTTTTATGATTTTGCTCTTGCAGCGGCTAACATTCTAATCTTTTCGGTTATCAAATGCCAAGCGATCATTTGTGTCGACATCGTATATACGGGATCTCAGTGTTATTTCGTCAATCTCCAGTATGACTTACCGGTGGTCTCACCTCCGCTAAGAGCCCATGCGGCTCTTGGAACTTGTGCTATTCAAAACCCCGTCGTTTCTGGCGTTCGTTTCTTGAGGGTAAAGCGACACTGATTCTGCTGTCCTATATACGAGAGGCATTCAAGTCAAACCGGGACTTTTTTGCAGGGAAATAATTATTTTGTTTGAAGTAGTCAAAACGCCATTGATTTTCGATATAATCTCTTGCAGTGTTTATGCACCTATCCCAGCCTTTTAGCAATGCTTCAAAAGCTTCAACCTAGAAAGCTATGTCAGTATGTCTAGATCAATCCAGGACAGCCTGTTTCACTTCATCATCAGTGCTGAAATACTGGTGGAAATTACTTGGAGCTAGGTGTAGGATATATGGATGTAAGGTGGATGTGGCAGTACTTCCCAGTCTAGATGATGCAGGTGGCACATAGTGTGGTGAGCCATATGAGGTCGTGCGTTATCTTGCATGAGCAGGACGGGATCATCACTCACGGATATACGGCCGTCTCTAAAATGTTTACACCATTCAATTGTCTTACTGCGGCTGAGTGTCTCATCACCGTGTTGTGATTGCAGTCTTTTATAAATTTCCTCAGGTTTAACGACTTTTTTTATAAGAAACTTCACTACAACACACTGTTCCATGCAAGCACTAACAGTGTTGTCCGCCATTTATATTTATCTGTCACGTGACTGACCTATGACAAGCGGGTCATCTAGCAGTAATAGGACACCCAAACAGCCAGACAGAGTCAAACTGCTAGACAGATAGTCAGATATTCAAGTAGATAGTCGAACAGCCAGACAGATAGTCAAACAGCCAGACAGACAATTAAATAGCTAGATAGATAGTCAAACAGCCAGAGAGATAGTTAAACAGCCAGACAGGTAGTTAAACAGCTAGACAGATAATCAAACAGCCAGACATATAGTCAAACAACCAGACAGATAGTCAAATAGCCAGACATATAGTCAAACAACCAGACAGATAGTCAAACAACCAGACAGTTAGTTAAACAGCCAGACAGGTAGTTAAACAGCTAGACAGATAATCAAACAGCCATATAGATAGTCAAACAACCAGACAGATAATCAAACAGCCAGACAGATAGTCAAACAGCCAGACAGGTAGTTAAACAGCTAGACAGATAATCAAACAGCCAGACAGATAGTTAAACAACCAGACAGATAGTCAAATAGCCAGACAGATAGTCAAACAACAAGACAGATAGTCAAGCTGCCAGACAGATAGTCAAACAACCAGACAGATAGTCAAGCAGCCAGACAGATAGTCAAATAGCCAGACAGATAGTCAAACAACCAGTCAGATAGTTAAACAGCCAGACAGATAGTTAAACAGCTAGACAGATAATCAAACAGCCAGACATATAGTCAAACAACCAGACAGATAATCAAGCTGCCAGACAGATAGTCAAACAACCAGACAGATAGTCAAGCAGCTAGACGGATAGTTAAACAGCCAGGCAGATAATCAGACAACCAGACAGATAGTCAAACAACCAGACAGATAGTTAAACAGCCAGACAGATAATCAGACAACCAGACAGATAGTCAAACAACCAGACAGATAGTTAAACAGCCAGACAGATAATCAGACAACCAGACAGATAGTCAAACAACCAGACAGATAGTTAAACAGCCAGACAGATAATCAGACAACCAGACAGATAGTCAGATATCCATGCAGATCCTTATTTGAGAACCAAGAGCTCATCTGATCAATGGGTGATTAATTACTTTGCCCGCATGGAGCGCTGGGAACTCTGCCGACATTTCTGTCATCCGCTGGTGTTGAAAATTGAATTATCAGCCAGTGAAAGGTTAAAAAGTATTGATTTATCTGGGACCAAGTTGATTCCAAACATTTCAATGGACGAGAAACTTGCAGCAATGTGTAACTCATCTGTCCCTGGCTGATGTTTTCAAACTGAAGCTGTCACTTGCAGAGAAACAATGTCCGCTGGAGCTGGGTTCAAACGAGTACAGCACACACTGTAGAGATACGAAGCATTGACGGGCCATCGACGAGGAATGATCGTGCATGTTATTGAGATCACTTGCAGGTTATTTGGCCTAAGTGCGAATTATGTCCATTTTAAGAAGCACCTGGAGCATAGCGCCACATCAGTTGATTGTAAGATATGTACACTTTGGACCATCGTCTTCAGTAAGACCAATGAGACATTACTTACTTTGACATTTAATGTTGTAATACTGGGGTTGTTATAATGCTTTTCTTGACGTGTTGGTTCCAGTCCATGGCTGATTTAGTTATACTGTTAAGTTGCTTACTGATAGTATGTCACACCGATCTCCTCATTCTGTCTTCATCTCTATCTATATCTTTCTTCTTTACTTGTCGTCTTACCTTCTACCGGGTTGTAGCCCAGTGCCGTCTTACCTTCTACCGGGTTGTAGCCCAGTGTTGTCTCAGCGTCTACCGGGTTGTAGCCCAGTGCCGTCTTACCACCTTCTACCGGGTTGTAGTCCAGTGTCGTCTCACCTCCTACCGGTTTGTAGCCCAGTGTCGTCTTACAACCTACCGGGTTGTAGCCCAGTGTCGTGGTATGTGTTTGTCTTTCGCCTCTCTCGTGGCCCGAGTAATATTTTTTCATAATTTGACGGCAGGTTTCGTTTACGCTGTCTATCCACCTTTAATTGTGTCTACCTCTGGCCCATCTTCCTGATGTTCTCATGTAAAAGGCTGCATGAACAATGTGTCTAGTCTGGTATTGGTTTTTGGCATTATTTGTTCTGCAAGTCTGTTGTTTTCCTTTACCGACAAAACTGTTTTTGCATTTCTTGTTCTGCAAGTCTGTTGTAGTTTTCCTTTACCGACAAAACTGTTTTTGCATTTCTTGTTCTGCAAGTCTGTTGTTGTTTTCCTTTATCGACAAGTTCGTTTGTATCATTAACTTCGGTAATCTTGGTATGGAATCTACACAAGAGACTGGTTTCAGATAATATTTCTTGTCCAACTCCAGAGGAGCATAGGATCATCACTGCAGTTGTCCTCATCCGAGAAACCTACGCCACATAACTTTGCCTGTTTTTGCAGACACATCTTCGGGCTTAGATGTTAGGTTTTAGATCCTATGTCTTAGCTGCTAGATTTTAAATCTTAGGTCTTAGATGCTAGGTCTTAGATTCTAGGTCTTTGATGCTAGGTCTTAGATGCTAGGTCTTTGATGCTAGGTCTGAGATGCTAGGTTAGAGAATCTAGGTCTTAGATTCGAAGTCTCAGATGCTAGTTCTTAGATTCTAGGTCTTAGATTCTAAGGCCGAAATGATATGTCTTAAATTTTAAGCCTTAGATGCTAGGTCTTAGATTCTCATCCTTAGATGCTAGGTCTTAGATCCTAGGTCTTAGATGATAGGGCTTAGATCCTATTTCTTCGTTCCTGTGTCTTAAATGCTGGGTCTTAGATCATAGGTCTTAGATGCTAGGTCTTAGATCATAGGTCTTAGATGTTAGGTTTTAGATTGACTTGTTTTTCGAGAAGAGGGGGTTTAGCTTTGTGCCAGTGACAACTGCGGGTTCAATATTTAAACAGTGAGCACAGGTTGTCCAGTGAGTTAATAGCCTGTTCAAATCGAGGTCACGAATGCTACTGACTCTCTCCAATTCGTACGAGTCGCTAGTAGTCGCCAAGACTCGATAATAATTTATGCGAGTCGCTAGGAGTGGCCAATAGTCTATGCGACTCGCCAATAGTCTATGCGAGTCGTTATCAGTCGCCAGTAGTCTATACGAGTCGCCAATAGTCTATGCGAGTCGTTATCAGTCGCCAATAGTCTATACGAGTCGCCAATAGTCTATGCGAGTCGTTATCAGTCGCCAATAGTCTATACGAGTCGCCAGTAGTCTATACGAGTCGCCAATAGTATATGCGAGTCGTTATCAGTCGCCAATAGTCTATACGAGTCGCCAATAGTCTATGCGAGTCGTTATCAGTCGCCAATAGTCTATACGAGTCGCCAATAGTCTATGCGAGTCGTTATCAGTCGCCAATCGTCTATACGAGTCGCCAATAGCCTATGCGAGTCGATTGAAGTCGCCAGTAGTCTATGCGAGTCGCTTGAAGTCGCCAATAGTCTATGCGAGACGCTATCAGTCGCCAATAGTCTATACGTGTCGCTAGAAGTCGCCAGTAGATTTTACGAGTCACTAAGAGACGCCATTACTCTTTACGAGTAGCTTTGGTCGAGAGGTAAGGCACTGGCCTCTAGTAGCGATGAACGGAAACGTCGTGGGTTTTTAACCCTGCATGTTTCGAGCCACCTGCACTCTCACAGGAGGTGGGGCCAGAGCGCATGCATCCTGAGTTAGCCCCCGTAGTCTAGACTTCAGTCTTGCCACTGACCCAAGATAGCTCGGGACCAGCGAATGAGGTTTATGACAAGCGCAGCTTCTCTCTCTGATGATGTCGACACCATCGCTTGCAATGGGCAACCATCCTTATTTTTGTATCATACGAGTCACTAAGAGTCGCCAATGACCCTCACGAGTCCTCAATAGTTCTTACGAGTCACTAAGAGTCGCCAAAAGTCCTTACAAGTCGCTAAGAATCGCCAAAAGTCCTTACAAGTCGCTAAGAATCGCCAAAAGTCCTTACAAGTCGCTAAGAATCGCCAAAAGTCCTTGCAAGTCGCTAAGAGTTGCAGCAGATAAATACGAGCTGCTAGAAGTTGTGTATAGTTGCTAAATGTTGATAATCGTGGATAGGCATCGAAAAAAGTAGCTAAGAGTTACTCAGAGTGACCAATAGTCGATATCATATTGCTAATATTGTCTAATAGTGGATTAGACAGTATGATAGTAGTCGAAAAGTGGCAATACATATTGACAAGAGTGGCTAATAGTCGATATGTATTGACAAAAGTGGCTAGTAGTGGGTTAGAGAGTTTGATAGTAGTCGGTAAGAGTCGAAACGTATTGACAAGAGTGGCTAATAGTCAATACACGTGATCATCCCTTTTGAAACTGGCATCCAGTCTAGCAATCATCTCTGAAGTGTGTACGAGGGTCCACAATGGAATAACTAACACAGGTGTGTGTCAAAGAATACAGCAATCACCAATACAGATGGAAGTAAGAAAAGAGAAAGCTGTAATGGATAGCACACACACTCAACAAGAACCTAATTTGCGTGCAGGACTAAGCCCTTAGGGGCAGAGAATTAGGATGAGGTTTAAGAGCATTGCTAAAAGTGGCTAATAGTCGATATGAGTTGATACGCATTGCAAAGGGTGGCTAAGAGTCGATAATAATCGATGCTCATTGCTTTGAGTGGCTAATAGTCGATACGATTTGCTAAAAGTGGCTAATAGTTGATAAAACTTCCACAGAAGACAACAACACGAAAAGAAAAACTTCCCCAGAAGACAAAAGCACGAAAAGAAAAGCTTCTCCAGAAGACAAAACCACGAGAGAAAAAAAACTTCCCTAGAAGACAAAAGCACGAAAAGAAAAACTTCCACAGAAGACAAAAGCACGAAAAGAAAAACTTCCCCAGAAGACAAAAGCACGAAAAGAAAAACTTCCACAGAAGACAAAAGCACGAAAAGAAAAACTTCCCCAGAAGACAAAAGCACGAAAATAAAAACTTCCACAGAAGACAAAAGCACGAAAAGAAAAACTTCCTCAGAAGACAGAGAACTGTGCGCTAATCCTTAGAAATAAATGATTACATAAATCAAGTGAGAGCGATCATCACAGAACAGACTGCTGCAGTAAAACTAATCTCGGAGTTGGCTAAACCAACTGACATAGTAAGCAAAATACACAAGTTACTGACAGCTCACTGGGGCTACTAATGGCTGAAACCTATTTTCGCGAGTTGTTCACGACTTCAGGGCCGGATGCAACATTTTTTTAAGGCTCACTGGATCTGATGTATCAAATAAACGTATTAAAGATAAAAGACAAGAAACACAAAAGACGAACAACAGCAACAAACAGGCATGGGCGACGATGTGGAAAGTTGAGCCACACGATTTGGTAACATCCGGCACAACAAATGACGCAGCTGGCGGGACGGAAGCGAGAATTCTTCAATTGTATGGAGATATGAGAGGTTTGAACCGGTCAGATAATGATGTCTCATGGTATGGGATTCCAAGAAGCCGGGGACAGGCAGAAACCAATATTGATACGTGCACGGAAACAGCCATTGTTGTTCGGTGAATCAACCCGCGGCCATATTGTCAATGTTTAACTGCGGATGAATCTCCAGACGATACTTGAGTGTGTCTTCATGGCCAAGATCTGCAGAATTGTGAATCAAATTGAGATGGACAGACGGAGACAATCATGGTCTGAACAATGGAGACGCATTTATCGGACGAGATGGAGAGAGCAGAAAATAATGTTGGAAGTTCGGGTTGTTGAGAAATTACAAGAAGAAGTAAAGGGTGGAGAGAAAGTAGAGAGAGAGAGATAGAGCACACGCTCTGTGAGAACACTACAGTATAACCACACAGGAGCTGGACTGGAGTTCGCAGGAGGAGAGAATAGTGGAGAAAAGTTGGAGGATGAGGAGGGGGGAGGTAAACAAATCTGGTATAAGAGGAGAAGGAGGAGATGGCGAAGAAGGGAGAGGAGGCAGATAATTTTGGCGAAGAGTAGATGAAGAGGAGCCGCGAGGCGCAGTGGTTAGCGCTCTGGTTTCGCATCTGAGTGATCCTGTTGAGGCGGTAATGTTTTTTCAGACCGCAATAGCTCCCGGGTCGACCCAGCCTTAAATGGGTACCGGTTCAGTCCGGGAGGTAAAAGCGGCGAGGGAGAGGAGATGGCTACCGCCCTCATATAGCCGAGCCTTTGAAATGTGAGATCGCTAACACCTCACACTCCTACGGCAGTAATGCTATGGGATACTTTACTTTTCTTTTTAGTTGAAGAGGAGTTGGTGGAGGGAATGTCAGCGCGCAAACACATTTGATGAAGAGCAGTGGAAGAGGAAGGCGTAGAGAGGGGGAGGAGCAATGAATATCCAACAAAAAGTAGTGAAATGGGGCGGGGTAGGGGGTGGTGGTGGAGGGAAGGAGACGGTGTGAAGAGTAGTGGAGATGGAGGTGGGCATGAGAGGTGGTGAAGAGTAGTGGAGATGGAGGTGGGGAGGAGAGGGGGTGAAGAGTAGTGGAGATGGAGGTGGGGAGGAGAGGTGGTGAAGAGTAGTGGAGATGGAGGTGGGAGGAGAGGTGGTGAAGAGTAGTGGAGATGGAGGTGGGGAGGAGAGGTGGTGAAGAGTAGTGGAGATGGAGGTGGGAGGAGAGGTGGTGAAGAGTAGTGGAGATGGAGGTGGGCAGGAGAGGTGATGAAGAATAGTGGAGGTGGAGAGGGGGAGGACAGGTGATAAAGAGTAGTGGAGATGGAGGGGGGAGGAGAGGTGGCGAAGAGTAGTGGAGATGGAGGTGGGGCGGAGAGGTGATGAAGAGTAGTGGAGATGGAGGGGGGGAGAGGTGATGAAGAGTAGTGGAGATGGAGGGGGGAGGAGAGGTGGCGAAGAGTAGTGGAGATGGAGGTGGGGCGGAGAGGTGATGAAGAGTAGTGGAGATGGAGGGGGAGGAGAGGTGATGAAGAGTAGTGGAGATGGAGGTGGGGCGGAGAGGTGATGAAGAGTAGTGGAGATGGAGGGGGAGGAGAGGTGATGAAGAGTAGTGGAGATGGAGGGGGAGGAGAGGTGGCGAAGAGTAATGGAGATGATGACAGACTAGTTGTAAAGAGTTAGTTAGAGAGCGAGGGAGGGAGAGTGGGTGGGGGTAGGGGGAAGAACATAACAAGGACTACGGAGAAGTGAGGTTTTTGGTCCTGCCCATAAGTCACAATTGGAATGACAAGAAAAGCGCCAAGTTCTAGGAAAAGAGGTCACATCAAACCTTCCTGAGAGGGCCAGCCGCTTCCTTATTCCTGCCAACCACGAGGAAATGAGTCTGTCACTCCTTCCGGTGTAATAGTTGAGGAAACTTCTGGAAATATATGTCACGCCTCAATGACTACTCCACACTCGGTTGGCGTTTGATCTGTTCGAATGGACAGGTGTACTATACCTTGAGTTGTCGATTGTGCTCCCCGAAATGATGTTTGTACCTGTGTATCGACTGTCTACGGGGAACCTGACAAACTGTTCATGTAGTATTTCTGTCGTTTCTTTTTCATATCAGACATCTGATGAAGATATTTCGTTTACTGTACGGACTCAGCTAATAA
This sequence comes from Ariolimax columbianus, assembly GCA_036924085.1. NCBI lineage: Eukaryota > Metazoa > Mollusca > Gastropoda > Stylommatophora > Arionidae > Ariolimax > Ariolimax columbianus. The sequence continues at coordinate 12,509,812 of JAVGWX010000009.1, forward strand.
ATAGACATGGGTGAAGAACTCAGATTGAAATAAAGTCCAGAATAGAAAGATGCAAAAGAGGCTCCAGATGGTCGATTTCCAGCCCTAGTCTGGAGATGCTGGTTCGAGTCATCATATGTTACATTTCGGCCAAGGTTACACAAGTCAATCCATATTCGCAGCCGAAATACGACATGAAGGAGCTGACACTGACCGGCAACTGATAGCTGACACTGACCGGCAACTGATAGCTGACACTGACCGGCAACTGATAGCTGACAGCGACCGGCAACTCATAGCTGACAGCGACCGGCAACTCATTGCTGACTACTTGCATTAGGGTCAGTGATGTAAATGATCACGACTCTATTCTGACTCCAAGTGGCGGCCCTTGAAGCAAACTGCAACCATTCAGCCTGGCTAAGAGATTAGGGATCGATGAGGGAAGAGAAACCTAAACCCCCAAATGCCGTGCTGAATTCCAATGTGACGGGCTGAAAGATGCAGATATCGCAGTCTCGATGTAAACTACGGCACAGTGTCACAAAAATCCATTTCTGGACATACCACGACGTACCGCTTCCTTATTTGTCTGAGTCTGTATCTGAGCATTTAAAGTGGTGTTTTAAAATAGTGTTTTTACATAATGTAGTTGCTAGCCCTATAAACAGCCCTCTATTAACGCTTCTATGACAAGCTTGGCAGGTTTCAGTACTCCACACGTCTTAACTCGCGTATCAGTCGAGTGCAGTCACGTTCAACCAGGTTCTAAAGCCATGAAGCGGTATCTCCCAGTAAATACACTTCCGCTAATGTCAAATAATTCAGAAATTGTTTCCCCGAGACGCAGTAGCACCATTTTCGAGCGAAATTAGTTCCTCTGCCAAAACACTTATACAACCAATTTCTGACTGCAACACGCCTACCACTCCCCAGAGTTTCCTCTCCCAGCCAGATCGGAGTGACTTGACCCCTGATCCTGGATCCAAAATGGCACATTAATACACTCAGCTTGGACAGATGGAGCTAAATGTGAACAATTTTTGACCGCGCATGACGTGCTCGCGTATCAGTGGCTGGTCAGGTCAGGGGACAAGGATAAGACAGCCTAAATGTCAAATGCCTGTAACGACAACATCAACACAGGAATGGACACGCGCTGTCTCTAGGAAACTGACAATATCGTGGATCGTAACTAAGGTTCGACCTTTCTGTCGGCTGAGTGCCAGGCCTAATTCCAGGCAATGAATGTTTCTAGGATCAAGATGCTGGACAGTCGATGAGTTGTACTGATCAGGGACGCAGAGTTGAATGCTAAAGTCAGGGCCAGCGACACTGAGCTGACTGCTAGCGTCAGGGCCAGCGACACAGAGCTGACTGCTAGCGTCAGGGCCAGCGACACAGAGCTGACTGCTAGCGTCAGGGCCAGCGACACAGAGCTGACTGCTAGCGTCAGGGCCAGCGACACAGAGCTGACTGCTAGCGTCAGGGCCAGCGACACAGAGCTAACTGCTAGCGTCACGGCCAGCGACACAGAGCTGACTGCTAGCGTCAGTACCAGCGACACAGAGCTGCCAAGATTTGTCTCCCTCTCCACATGGTGATCCTGGATAACAGGCTGCAACATTGTTACCAGACTAAGGAAAAGGACTCAAATAGGGAAGGCTAACCCGCTACCCAAAAATATAATGCTGAAGTCAAGTGTGTGGGACTGACAAGTGTAGATATTTCAGTCAAGCTGTAAACTACGACACAACGCATTCCGTTATCCGGACTACATCCTGCTACTTGCAAAGTCCTTTTTTGGGCTTAGAAACGAGAATTTGAGAACAGACGAAGAAGTAGAAGAATGTGTCTCAGACCGCTTCAACGAAACAGCATTAATGGCAGTACACGTGAAGAGGGGAATTAGTAGAGCATTTGTGGCTGTACTGGTGCTAAAATTATATTGATTCATTCTCTATAGCAGTGGGCCCAAACTCACCTTTGAGGGCCATATGAGGTCAAGTTGATGATATATGTGTCGATTGAAGTCACTAGTGGCAAAAGAGTCTCATACAGTTGAGTCAATGGACAGGAGCCGAAGGCAGTTGAGTTAGTGGGAAAAGGGCTCAAGACACTTGAGTTAGTGGGACAAGGGCTCAAGACACTTGAGTTAGTGGGACAAGGGCCCAAGATACTTGAGTTAGTAGGATAAGGACCCAAGACACTTGAGTTAGTGGGACAAGGGCTCAAGACACTTGAGTTAGTGGGACAAGGACTCAACACACTTGAGTTAGTAGGATAAGGACCCAAGACACTTGAGTTAGTGGGACAAGGGCTCAAGACACTTGAGTTAGTGGCACAAGGGCTCAAGACACTTGAGTTAGTGGGACAAGGGCTCAAGACACTTGAGTTAGTGGGACAAGGGCTCAAGACACTTGAGTTAGTGGGACAAGGGCTCAACACACTTGAGTTAGTAGTATAAGGGCCCAAGACACTTGAGTTAGTGGTACAAGGGCCAAAGATACTTGAGTTAGTGGGACAAGGGCCCAAGACACTTGAGTTAGTGGGACAAGGGCCCAAGATACTTGAGTTAGTAGTATAAGGGCCCAAGACACTTGAGTTAGTGGTACAAGGGCCAAAGATACTTGAGTTAGTGGTACAAGGGCCAAAGATACTTGAGTTAGTGGGACAAGGGCCCAAGATACTTGAGTTAGTGGGACAAGGGCCCAAGACACTTGAGTTAGTGGGACAAGGGCCCAAGACACTTGAGTTAGTAGTATAAGGGCCCAAGACACTTGAGTTAGTGGTACAAGGGCCAAAGATACTTGAGTTAGTGGGACAAGGGCCCAAGACACTTGAGTTAGTGGTACAAGGGCCCAAGACACTTGAGTTAGTGGTACAAGGGTCCAAGATACTTGAGTTAGTGGGACAAGGGCCCAATATACTTGAGTTAGTGGGATAAGAACCGAAGGCAGTTGATTTAGATACATGCAGAAGGCAATTGAGTTCGTTGATAAGGGCCTAAGGCAGTTGAGTCAATTGATAAATGCCGCATGAAGTCTAGTATATACTAATGCCCGCATGAAATCAAGCTAACCGGTCAAAGGTCACATGAAGTCCAGTTAACAGAACAATGTCACCAGTCTCGCTAATAGGTCAAAAGGTCACATGAGGTCAAATTAACATACCAATGCCAGCACGAAGTCCCGCTAATAGGCCGAAGGTCACGTGAGGTCAAATTAACATACCAATGCCAGCACGAAGTCCCGCTAATGGGCCAAAGGTCACACGAAAGCAACCTAATACTTCAAGAATTGCAGTCAGTCAAGCCTGGCCAAGCTCAGCATAATAACACTTTTAAACGCCTCGTCGTCTCACAACAGCGATATCAATAGATACATCGATCATGACAGTTTCCTGGACTAAAAGTGATTATTCTGTGACTTTTCCATTCAATCCAAGCGCCGTTTTGAAAATGAAAGTTCTATGTAAGAGATCTCCAACATTTTCTAGCTCTAGCCTTGGTGGTCCACACAGACATACTGCTGCTTGTTCATCGTTTGATGTTACCCTTCCGCTTGTAGCGCTGCTTGCCCCATGCTCGAATGGCTTCAGCCTTTCCCTCTAGAATGGTTATAACAAGAGTGTCGTGTAGTTTAATGTAGTCAAAATATATGATTTATGGGCTCTTAACGTCTTTCAACAGTTCTTTATGGTCCATAACTTTTTAGTACCCCTTCATTTGAAGTGATATAGTTCTTCTTCTTCTCCTTCATCGTACGCAGTCAGACATCAACCTTTATTTTTTCGAAAAAAGCAGCGGTCATCCTGAGGCTGTCGACACTGCAATAGAGCTTGTCTAGTGTTGCCACTGGTGATGGCCACATCTGCTCTCTCTGATCCTCGTATGTCGGGCAGTTTTGCAGCAAATGCTCAGCGGTCATTTTCTCGGTACCACACGGGCATTCGTCAGTGCCACCTATCTTCAATTTGTTGAATAGGTGATACCTCAGTCTATTGTGGCCAGTGCGAAGTCTGAAGACCACGACCTGCTCTCTTCTGTTCAACTGGTAATAGGCATCGTTTTTTGTGTAGCCAGTATGTTCGGTTTCCCATTTGGTCATGTATCTAGCTCTAATAAGCTGTTTTTACTCTTCTTATGTCATACTAGTATCTGGTTGTGCTAGTCTTTAGTACCCCTTCATGTGACAGAGAAACTATCCGCTCCAGATTGGTCTGCCGGGATCTTTGTGGATGACAAAGACAAGAATAGCACCACTGCCTCACAGAGAGCATGTCGTAAGAGGCGACTAACTGTGTGACATGGCATAACACCGACCATGGATTGTTAAGAGCAGCATAGATGGCGCCTAACAGGCTGCGGGTCTACTTTGCTCTAGTGTGTGAGTCTATTAAGATGGACTTGCACATTGGTTAAGCACCCTCTGTAAGCGCTTGTCCCAACGCAGTGGAGAATTAAGCTGCTCGAGCCTAGAACGCTAAACAGGATACCCTTCTCCCGCTTACATCCAGCTAACACCAGAGCTGGGACCTGCACAGTGGCATATGCCCCTGTAAAAGTACAGGTCGACTAAGAAACGTTGATGTGACAGAGAAACTATCACATGAAAAAGTTGATGTAACAGAGAGAAAATATCACACAGAACACATCGATCTGTCAACTTTATTTTTCTGTTGACTCTTTGTTACTCACCACTTCTCATCTGAAATAAATCTCACGTGACTCATTCAATTACTATTTCATTCGTTCGCTAAAAAGGTGATTCACGCACTCACCTACACACTCACCAACTCACTCATTTATCAACCGACTCACTTACTCACTCATTCCCCCACTCACTAACCCACCAATCCACTCACTCACCCAGTCACTCAACCACAAACCTACCCACTCACTCACTCATTCACTAACCCACTCACTCACTTACCCACTCACCCACTCATTCATCCACTCACTCACCCACCTACACACCAACCACCTCACTTACCTACCTACCCACAAACTCACTCACCCACTCACTCACTCACTCATTCATCCACTCACTCACTCACCTAGACACAAACCTACTCACCCACCAACCCATTCACTCACCTACCTACCGACCAACCCACTCACTCACTCACCCACCTACACACCAACCCACTCACTCACCCACCTACCCACCAAGCCACTCACCCACTGACTCTCTCACTCATCCACGCAGTCTCTTACTAACTCCTCTCTCATATCTCTACACGCAGACCAAACCACATCACAGAACAACTCACTCCCTCACTCACCCACCCACTCTCCCACTCACTCCCTCACTCACCCACCTACCCACTAAGCCACTCACCCACTCACTCTCTCACTCACCCACCCACCGTCCCACTCACCTCTCTCATAAATCTGCACGCAGACCAAACCACTTCACAGACCCACTCCCTCACTCACCCACCCACTCTCTTACTCACCACTCTCATAACTCCACACGCAGACCAAACCACATCACAGACCCACTCCCTCACTCCCCCACCCACTCTCCCACTCACTCCTCTCTCCTAACTCCATACGCAGACCAAAACCACATCAAATACCCACTCACTCACCCCCCCACCCACTCTCCCACTCACTCCTCTCTCATAACCCCACACGCAGACCAAACTAGATCACAAACCCACTACCCCACCATGAGTAAGATAAATCTCTTGCTAGTAATCGATACATCAGGACAGGTTTTACTACATTGCTCCCACCTCGCAATATCTACCGGACTTTGTGTGCTTACATACAGAGCATTGTGTGGGGCATGAAAGACTCACTGTCCTGATGTTGTAAGACGCTGGTTATTAGTGAGGATGTACATTTGTCAGACAGCATTGTGTCGCGTGTGGGGTTGAAGCTGTCCCAACAGAATATCTTGTATTTTTAATGTCATTTCTCCTGGACGAATCTCAGGTCTGCAATTCTATAATTTGTATCTGGAGCCAAAAATGTAGAGTAGATGGGTGTCTCATCTTGGAGTGAAGAATAGGGTAAGGCCCTTTGGACGTAGTGGGCATTTATAAATAGCATGAAGAGGGTTGTGAATGTGGGTGTTAAATATCATCTCGCAAGACAAATGCCGACAGAAACTTCAAATTCAACAGCGTTAAATAAGTTTTAGACTAGCTCGCCGGCATCTACTTAACATATTCCCATTCAGACGAAGATTACACCAATATTATTAACTGCTGTCAGGGATAAAGTGGTATATTATTTCTTGTTCTTTTTCTACTTTTTCTGAGAATACTTTCCTCGCTATATTACTTTTTACACTCGTAAGTTCAGTACCCATAAACAACTAAGTACGCCGGGTTATTTGGAGCGTGGTACACATGTGCTGAAGGATCTAACACTTTTAGGAAACATGACTTGAAGGGAGCAGGAAAGGGCGAAGGCACACATATACAGGGAGGTGGGCAGGGGGGGGGGGTTGCTTCACTGATGGATTGAGGGTACAAGGATATGTTAATTATTTGGTAAACTTTAACTAGGAGTATACATTGCCTCTGCTTCTTGACGTAATTATTGGGAATAAATCTTCTTCTTCGTCTTTTTCTGTTTCTTCTTCTTCTTTTTCATCCATCTTCTTCTTCTTCTTTTTCTTATTCTATCTGTCATTTCAGAAGATAAAAGATAAGATCAGTAAGTTATTCTAAGTCATGTCCGAATTCAGCTATTTTCAGTACGGTTTCAATTGCAATAGTGTTGCGTGATGACGTGGCAAGTTTCATGCACAACCCTACTCAATAATCTCTTGGGATGTGCTGAGAAGAAAAAGTGGTCAAATTATGTTTGTCATGTGAACCTCCCTGGTGAAACAAAGCATTGGAAAGCTGAATAACATTGTATAATAAATATAACATTATTGTGAATAGGACAGTTTATGACGGGTTATAGAATTGAGTGAATTTCCATATTTGAGGACAGTATTATGATGGTTTATATAATTTAGTGAATTTCAAAATTTGAGAAGAATAGTTCTATGGCGGTTTATAGAATTCAGTCAATTTCAATATTTGAAAAGTATAGTTTTATGACGGTTTATAGAATTGAGTGAATTTCAACATTTGGACAGTTTAATGACGGTTTATAGAATTTAGTGAATTTCAACATTTGGACAGTTTATGACGGTTTATAGAATTGAGTGAATTTCAATATTTGAGAAGGACAGTTTTATGATGATTTATAGAATTTAGTAAATTTCAATATTTGAGAGGAATAGTAAAATGACGGTTTATATAATTCAGTGAATTTCAATATTTCAGCAGTGCAGTTTTATGACTGCTCATTGAACTTAGAAAATATAAATATCTACACAACGAATTCAGACAATTTAAACATCTGTGTAGTTCAGGTTAACAGTCTAGATCAGGGATAGGAAATCTGCAGCCCTATTACCGTGTGTATCATTTCGAATGAATCACAATTTTGCAGAACAAATAAGTATATCCTCTTTGTATTAATGTTTATGTTTGCATTTTGATATTTATATTTATTTCCATCACATGAACACATTTCAAAGAGCAAAGATTAGAAGAAGATACACTGGGATATATAGGAGGGATGTTCAGAAAGTAAGAGAATGAGCCAGTACTACATCAGCCATAGAGTTTCTCATACCTGGAAAATATAGGAGGTATGTTCAGAAAGTAACTGAACGAGCCAGCAATACACCAGCACTAGAGTTTCTCATACCTGGGAAATATAGGAGGGATGTTCAGAAAGTAACTGAACGAGCCAGTACTACAGCAGCCCTAGAGTTTCTCATACCTGGGAAATATAAGATGTGACTTGGTCATGTTTTGTCGCATGGAAGATGGTCACATACATTCCTAAAGATATCATATATGGACATTTGGCGGATCGCGCAAGAACAGCCGGCCGAACACAGCTGAGGTTCAAAGATATGTGCAAGCGTGGTATGGAGGCCCTGGACATGAATGTGACATCCTGGGAAGACCAAGCTGTAGGCCGACCTAAGGGAAAATGTACCCTGAATGGCCAGCTCACGCTTGGTGAAGAGACGCTCTTGTAACACAGAGTAGGTAAAAGAGAACACCATTAGGTGAAATAAAACAAAAGATACGTATATTTGTTTGTTGGTTTGTTCATCACTCCAATTCTAAAGTCAGTCATGACGGAAAGGGGCTACTATATTATATACTATACTATACTATACTATACGATGGATGGTCAGAAATCAACTTATGTTCATTGCCCTTCGCACAGAATATTGCTTCTTTAATCCATTGGCCATGCACAGACGACATTCTGCGATGTCTGTTTTTTATTCAAATTGTTTTTGGTTGTTCAAAATGTTTTGGCTAACCAAGAGCCCGCCGAGTGTGAAATATGGAATGTAATATGTTTGTTAAAAGCGAAAATATTCAACCAATTGAAATTCTTTGTCAGATCTGTGACATTTTTGGTGGTAATGCAATTAGGAATTTGGTAAGAATGTTCAATGCAGGACTAAATAATGTGTATGATGATGCGCGGTCTGGGTGACCGTCTTTGATGACTGATGACTTGTTGCCAACGATTGATGGAAAAATTCGTCTGGACAGGTGGTATTGTTCTATGAGGATTGTATTCAAAAATATGTGTCCCGTAACGGTTAGGGCCTCAATAATGGTGTAGACGATGTTGAAATGAAGAATAAAGAGTGAACAAATCGATAGAGAAGGTATCACTTACTGAACTGGGTACTTGTCCCTTAATTCACCCCAAGCAGAGTTCCCCGGGTTCCCATTATACGTATTTAACAGTTGATGACTGTAGCGGGACATTACATTTCGGCTTAAGGGGAGGACAGTTGGAAATAATTTTATTTTAAATAAATAAGTAAAATATAGATGTGTAGAAATAATGGTTACATTCAGTCCTTCGACCAGTCTTCTGGAAGACGGTAGGACCATAAAAAAGAGCAGAAGGACCAGTCTTCTGGAAGAATGTAGGACCATAAAAAGGAGCAGAAGGGCCAGTCTTCTGGAAGAATGTAGGACCATAAAAATGAGCAGAAGGACAAATCTTCTGGAAGAATGTAGGACCATAAAAAGGTGCAGAAGGAAATGTCCTGGCATGCAGATTGCAATAATTGGACGACCGAACACCACCATTTTAATTATTGATGTGACCAGATTAGAACAATGTCCCGCAAGAATGGAGATGAAAAGTCCAAACCACTTACTTTGATGCATCGACGTCACATGAATTCGCATATATACGAATCGTGCAAATGCCTGAGCCTTTTTTGAGCTTGTAATTTACAATTTGATGATTACATTGAAGTTTACTGGCAATCCCGTTATAGGCGCGATGTGTGACACTCCCACAGCAAAAAAGGGACCTATTCTAACACATGTCTACCCCCAAATCCGGTGCTAAATATAGATAACCGGTGCTACAAATAGATATTAATATTTGTTTGGGGTGAATTTCGGAGACATGTACCAAAAATTGGTCTATATTTTTATTAAAATCCAAACATAACTTACTTTTCTAACATCCTTCATAGCGTGATCCTCGTAGTAGTGAGCGACAAGCAGATGAAGCGAAGCATAGCACAACCGCCCGTAAGAGCCGAGTCCACCTTCATCAGCACGCTCAGGATGTGAGGAAAGCTACGTCAACCCACCAATTAACGTCTTTTTCAGGGTGCACAAAAGAGTAATCCTACCAATTGTGAGCATTCAACAGCCACAACATCAGTATCCTTGGCAACACCATAGTATGGAGGATGAGAAACGAAATAAACTAGAAGCAGGGGTGGACAAAAATGTTTCAATTTTTTTTGTTTTTTGTTTTTTGCGTTCGCCTTATTTCTCTAATCCTCAAGACAGTGTGCGTTGCACTTTGGTTTTTATTTTGCGCCTGTCGGCACAGTGCATCCGACTTCAGCATGCATTTTATGTAAGGGCCTGCTTCCTCCTGCATTTTCTAAGGATTTGCCTCCCCGGGGTAACGGCCGTTGCTGTGATGGGGATCGAACCCAGCTCCTTCCGGTTGTGAGCCGTGCCACTTAACCACTAGACCACGCCGTCCCCTCAACAACACGATATAAATATTGACACAGATACAAATCAAAAGTACAAGCCTAGAAGGGTGAAACCGAGGATCGGTAATGGAATTAAACAGTCAGATATTGGAAAATGTGGTAGTTTGTCAAGGATGGTGGACTGAGAAAGTCAGAGTTGGCAGTGATTATTCTTGACACACGGGAAGTTAACATATCAGACGCCAGCAAAGATGACGACATAGAGAAGAAGAGGCAATTAGGTCTAATTTCAAATAAAGGAATATCAAGGCTATAAAAAGTTTGAGCAGTCTATGGATACATTTAATATTAGTTAACAGAAGATGAATTAGAATGAGCAAATTATAAAGCAAAAATAATTTTTTTAAATGGAATATGAAGTAGAAGAAATCGACAATGAAATGAGAATTAAGAGAAGACGAATAAGAAAAAGAGGACGTGATAGTAGGGAAATATGAAGAATACAAAGTAGAAATACACAAAGAAACAGACGAGAAGTTAGACAAAATTATAATGATGATAAATAAAAATTGGAAAACAAAAGGATAGATAGTTGAGGAAAGAGAAACTAAGATGATGATTAGAAAGAAAACTTACAAAATTTGTCTTTATACAATAAACGGTCAAAATTAATACTAAAGGAGAAAGAAGAAAAGAAAGTAGAGACATGAGATATCAACAGGATGGCTCAGCTATAATCGTATCAGAGTACAAACTTCAACAGATGAGAATCGACAAGGACAAAGTCCATACGTCAACAGATGAGAGCCGACAAGGACATAGTCCATACTTCAACAGATGAGAACCGACAAGGACAGAGTCCAAACTTCAACAGATGAGAACCGACAAGGAAAGAGTCCATACTTCAACAGATGAGAACCGACAAGGACAGAGTCCAAACATCAACAGATGAGAGCCGACAAGGAAAGAAAGAGTCCATACTTTCAACAGCTTGGTTATTCCGCGCATTAAAAATGGCTACGATATATGTATGTCCCCTACGGACAACAGAAGCAGAGAAGCTGCGACTCGCTCAAAGGGCAATAGAGAGAAATAAACTGACGGTCTCACTGCAGGAATGAACCAGGAACACAGAAATCAGGACTTCAATGACATCAAAGATGCTGCATTCTTTAAAAAAGTGAAGATGGGCGGGGAGGGTTTATGACTGACAACATAAACAAACTGTCGACGGGTTTTTAGGCTGAGGATGATAGACCTCTTCACCATGCTGTCGCCACGCTGTGGTTATGTTTGTTTATTTCATCATCAACAGAACAACAATATATGCCTTAACGAGGTTTCGATCTGCTGCCTTCCTTGTCAGCAGGTAGGCACTGAAACCATTCGACCACACGCTCCTCTGACGTCTTGACACAAAAGGTTAGGCCTTGGTGGCGCCACAAGTACAATCAACCACGCTGACGATCACCATTGAGATGGAGAGATGGCCTGAGTATAACCATTGGTCCAACGTGGTTCTCCAGAACAGCAAAAAAGGATTTCGTTTAAACACCATTTGGCTACTAGGCATGAGGCAGTTCCTTTGATTGATTAATACCAGGATTACAGATTTCAGTCATAAAAAAGATAATAATAAAGACGAGACAGAGAAGAATAGCAATAAGGAAATGGGAGTTGGAAGAGATAATACAGTCATTGGTGAATGTGTCAACACATGTGAATCAAGTTAGCACACGCCAACGGTGCAAATCACAGACTATAATTATATTCAACGAGTAAGGGCTTGCATTGCGATGTTGCTAGTGGCACGGCCCACAGCCTATTATGCATATGTCCTGGTTGAACAACTTAGTGCTCGTATGGAAACAGACGCATTTTAATGAGTATCGCTTTTTTTTTTAGTTATTTGTTTGTGTTTGCTGTATTTCTCCAACACCCAAGACGGTGTTGGTCGCACTTTGTTTTGATTTTGCAGCTGTAGGCCCACTGCATCCGACTTTGCCACGCATTTTATGTAAGGATCTTCTTCCTCGTGCATTTTCTAAGGGTTTGCTTCCCTGGGGTAACGACCGATGCTGTGATGGGGATCGAACCCATCACCTTCAAATTCTGAGCCGTGTCACGTAACTATTAGTCCACACCATTCCCATATAAACGTCATTCGTCCGTCTGATTCCACTTGAAACATGGGACAACAGACTTTCCCATCTACTCTGGACCGTCTTCTTGAGTTTCACTACGAGACTCCGATTGACATGATATCCTATTCGACCTTTCACTGCTATGTGTTTCTTGTCCTTCTCACTCATCCCTTTTCTCTGTGGGTTCCAAACCCGCACATGCCTGGCTATACTGTCCGGCTTTTTTTCTGAGAGTATGCTATCAAACTCCTCTTTCTCTTCCCAATTATCTGCTGCAATTGTTTATTCCGTGTTCATTCCCACATATCTGTATTTGCCATTACTTCTTGTCATCTAGCGCAAAGTGTACAATGAAGACACCAATTAACGAAAGTCTGCTGTCTAGATGTGATACCAATAGCTACATGTCATCTCTCAGAGCAATAAAGCAGAACCGAATTTGCATTCATGTCAAACAATCGTTCAAGGGATCAAATATGCTGAGAGTGAGCGCATGAGCTGCAGTGGTCAGCGACCCATAGCTGACTGCTAGCGTCAGGGCCAGCGAACCAGAGCTGTCAAGACCCTTCTACACCTCCACGCGGTGATCCTGGATAACAGGCTGCAGAAGGGCAGACTGGCTAATGAGAAGGGATCGAAGAGGGAATGCTACCCCGGTTCTCAAAAAATGCTTGCTGAAGTTGGATGTTTTGGACCGAAAGGTGCAAATATCGCAGTCAAGCTGAAAACTACAACACAACACATTCCGTTCTCTGGACCATATTCTACTACTTAAGCCCTTTCAGGGTTTGGTAGCCTGAGAATGAAAACGAACGAAGCCAAGCCAAGCCAAACAGTCATTCTAAACCTAATACAGGACAACGTAGTCTGCTTGCGAAAACAAGACGAACGAATAGCAAAAGTCAACCATTAACCACAAGATATCAAAATATCTAGATATTATCAGCTCGCTAAATATTACACCTACGATCGAAGGGCTGCTTCAGTACTGCAGTTTGTCATCCTTGCCAGCTGTCAGCTCTGATCGAATCCTTCACACAAAATACGTGAGATTATCCACCCGATCAGATATTGCTACTACTAATAATACTAGACATTGCCTCGGTGTATCTCTCCCACCACCTACATACGCGCACGTGTAATTGATCAACCCGGCTAGTCACGCGCATACACCGGCTCAGACAACTAGTGTTTGGGTATTTGGGTTGTCTTCCTGACTATTCATTAAGCCCCAGTTATTGATAAGTACACTGCGATATTTTGATCAGCGAAGTCGGACAAACTTGGAGACCTATAGCCACTTATCACTGCCCAAACATTGTCAATATTTCTGTCTGCGCTGTCAGCTTGAGTAAGCCATTTAATTTGTGTTTCTATGTGGCTGCCTTTCAATGCAAACCTAATCGTGTAAATATGGTAATGCGTTACGCTCAAGACTACCCATGTGTAAATGAGTACCGAACTCTGCGCGTGTGAAGGAAGACAGGGAACTTACTGTTCTATCTAAGTCAAATAGCGTCTCGTACACTACAATGCGTAACACTTCATCCACAACAACATCATGTGCTAGAGGATAAGAGTACATGGTTACCGTACTTTCAATGTTGCCTACATAGCGGACCTTGCCGGGGGAGAAGAGATACAATAAGAAGATTCACCGAGAAATATCACAAAAGGAATCGAAATTACAATAAACAAACAAAAGATATGAATTCAGAAATATCACGAAGCAAATCCAAGAGAACGCAAATGTGATGTGAATTAAGAAATACTACAATAAGAGAAACACTGACACTTAGGGGAAGTGGATCCACAACATACTGACCAGGATGTCGCGTCAGGGTCAGACACAATATACTGAACAGGATGTCGCGTCAGAGTCAGGCACAACATACTGACCAGGATGTCGCGTCAGGGTCAGGCACAACATACTGACCAGGATGTCGCGTCAGGGTCAGGCACAACATACTGACCAGGATGTCGCCTCAGGGTCAAGCACAATATTATGACCGAGATCACTATCTCTCTTCCATGTAGCGTTCCCTGGAAGCTGAATGTTTTCAAGGCAGTCTGGCTGACGAGGTATGGATCGAGGTGATCCCCGTAGTAGTTAGCATCACGCAGATGAAGCTAAGCGTAGCACAGCCGCCTGGAGGACACCCTCTTCAGCACGCCCAGGATGCGAGGAAAGCTAACACAACCCGCCCCTTAACGCCCTGATCAGGGCGAACAAAAATTAAACCGACTCATTATGTGCGTTAAACAACAACAACTGCAACAACATCAACAACAACAACAACAATAATAACAACAGCAAAAACAAAAAACAGCAACAGCAACAACAATAACAACAGCAACGTCATCAACAACAACAATAACAACTGCAGCAACAACAGTAACAACAATAACAACAACAATAGCAACAACAATAACAACAACAACAACAACATCAACAACAACACCCTCAACAGCAACAATAACAACAACAGCAACACCAACAATAACAACAACAGCAACAACAATAACCTCAATAGCAAGAACAATAACAATAACAATAGCAACAGCAACAACAATAACAACAACGTCAACAACAACAATAACAACTACAGCAACAACAGCAACAACAGTAACAACTACAGCAACAACAACAGCAACAATAACAACAACAGCAACAACAATAATAACAACAACAACAGCAACAACAACAGCAACAATAACAACAACAGCAACAACAATAATAACAACAACAACAGCAACAACAACATCAACAACAATAACAACAACAACAACAACATCAAAAACAACAACAATAACCTCAACAACAATAACAACATCAACAACAATAACAACAACAACAACAACAACAGCAGCAACAGCAACAACAGCAAGAACAATAACAGCAGCAACAGCAGCAGCAACAAGAATAACAACAACAGCACATGACATCCAAAGGAAGATCAATCCAGGTGCTTAGGCTTGTATTCTAGTATCTTCCACGTCCGTTATGAGATGGAAGTTCGTGACGTTTTGTTGCAGTTTACAGCGATGTTGCGATATCAACGCCTATTGGCCCGATACAGCCGATTGCAG
Source organism: Ariolimax columbianus (assembly GCA_036924085.1). Taxonomy (NCBI): domain Eukaryota; kingdom Metazoa; phylum Mollusca; class Gastropoda; order Stylommatophora; family Arionidae; genus Ariolimax; species Ariolimax columbianus. The sequence continues at coordinate 12,525,053 of JAVGWX010000009.1, forward strand.
GAGGTCATGTGTGGGAGAGATTAGCCTTATCGCTTTGACTATATTAATTTCTTAGTCAAGCTGCATAGTTGCAGTTTGTTTCCAGGGTCGGAACTTGGAGGCAGAAATGGGACTTGGTTAGTTATCGGTCATTGACCCTGAGAAACGTAGCCAGCTATGGTACGCTGCTGCATTTTTAGGGGGAGTGAATGGTGGAGGGTGAGTGAATGATGGAGGGTGAGTGAATGGGGGAGGGTGAGTGAATGATGGAGGGTGAGTGAATGATGGAGGGTGAGTGAATAGTGGAGGGTGAGTGAATAGTGGAGGGTGAGTGAATGGTGGAGGGTGAGTGAATGGTGGAGGGTCAGTGAATGGTGGAGGGTGAGTGAATGGTGGAGAGTGAGTGAATAGTGGAGGGTGATTGAATGGTGGAGGGTGAGTGAATGGTGGAGAGTGAGTGAATGGTGGATGGTAAGTGAATGGTGGAGGGTGAGTGAATGGTGGAGAGTGAGTGAATGGTGAAGGGTGAGGGAATGGTGGAGGGTGAGTGAATAGTGGAGGGTGAGTGAATAGTGGAGGGTGAGTGAATGATAGAGGGTGAGTGAATGATGGAAGGTGAGTGAAAAGTGGAGGGTGATTGAATGGTGGAGGGTGAGTGAATGGTGGCGGGTGAGTGAATGATGGAGGTTGAGTGAATGATGGAGGGTGAGTGAATGGTGGAGGGTGAGTAAATGGTGGAGGGTGAGTGAATGGTGGAGAGTGAGTGAATGGTGGTGGGTGAGTGAATGGTGGAGGGGGAGTGAATGGTGGAGGGTGAGTGAATGGTGGAGGGTGAGTGAATAAAGAAGGGTGAGTTAATGGTGGAGGGTGAGTGAATAGTGCAGTGTGTCAATGATGAAAGGTATGAATGATGGAGTGTGTGAATGATGGAGGGTGAGTGAATGACGGATGGTGAGAATAGTGGAGGGTGAGTGAAGGGTGTAGGGTGAGTGAATGATGGGGGGGGGGGGGTGAATGATGGAGGGCGGGAATGATGGAGGGTGTGAATGGTGAAGGGTGTGAATGATGGAGTGTGTAAATGATGGTGGGTATGAATGATGGAGGGTGTGAATGATGGAGTGTGTGAATGATGGAGGGTGTGAATGATGGAGGGTGGGAATGATGGAGGGTGTCAGTGATGGAGGGTGTGAATGATGGAGGGTGTCAGTGATGGAGGGTGTCAGTGATGGAGGGTGTCAGTGATGAAGGGTCTGAGTGATGGAATGTGCAAATAGTTAAGTGTTATATTATGTGAGTTGGTTAAAATTCAAAAATAGTAATACACGATCATCATCAAGTGCCATGCTGAAGGGTTGATAGATAATGTGACAAATGGGAGGATTGATAGATAATTTGAGAAATTGAAGGGTTGATATTTAATATAGAAGATTGAAGGGTTGATATTTAATATAGAAGATAAAAGGGTTGACCGAGAAATTTAAACTGTATAGAAGCCAGAAAGTCTAAGCAGTGACGAATCAACTGTAAAGTTATTGCAACAAGCGTACATTAACTAGGTCACAAAAAGGCAACTGATAGCCAGCAAATTTCTACCAACGCTTGCTATCAGTGGCAAACGGAATTCTTATCCAGACACAGAAGAGAAAAATTACAACATGTGAAAAGACACGTCTAAGAAAAGTCATCATTGAAACCGGATGATATGAGAAATCAAGACATTAAAAATATTTTTATAACTAGGTCGTGTGCTGAATACATTTCAGGACAGAAAATACGTTGGTGAGGTTGTCTCATGATAGTACAACAATATTCGATAAGGAAAGAAAGAAGATTAACATCGAAAATGAGCAGATGCACGAAAATGAGCAGATGCACGAAAATGAGTAGAAGCACGAAAATGAGCAGATGCACGAAAATGAGCAGATGCACGAAAATGAGCAGATGCACGAAAATGAGCAGATGCACGAAAATGAGCAAATGCAGAGATGGGAAGAACATTTTGAAGATCGTTTAAATAGACCAGCCCCACACGATCCCACAGACATTCAGTCTATGGAAAGTTAATTGCATGAAACCAAAGAAAAACATAAATTATGGAAGGAATTATGTTTCTCAGAGATAGCAAAATCATTGGCCGAAATACTAACACAGCAGAAGCAATTAAAACAATGAAAGCAGACATCGACACTTCAACAGAGATTATTCAAATTACTTCGTAACGAGGGGGAGGAAGACTTACGTCTGGTCAGGCAAAACATACTGATCAGACATGTTAGTCAGGGTCAGTCAAAACATACTGATCAGACATGTTAGTCAGGGTCAGGCAAAACATACTGATCAGACATGTTAGTTAGGGTCAGGCAAAATATACTGATCAAGACTCTCACCTCGGCTTCCTAGTAGCCCTCCCTGGAAACAGCCTGTTTTCATGGCAGCCTGGCTAAAGAGGTGATGGATCAACGTGATCCTTGTAGTCGTGAGTGACACGCAAAACCTCATAGTAGAACCTCCTAGAGGACCCCGGTCCACCTTCATCAGCACGCTCGGTATGTGAAGAAAGCTACAGCAACACGCCCCTTAACGTCCTTTTCAGGACGTACAATAGACTAACCTACTCATTGTGGGCATTGGAAAACAACAACATCACAAAGAGACGAAATGCCAACGGGATACTATCTATCCAGTTGAGCTGAAAGAGAAATTGCAGTGTTCAAACTATAGTGCCGAGGAAATATTGAGTAGGATCATACTAGAGACATTGGGATCAATATGTTGAGCAGCGCATGAGTTGCAGCGGCCTGCGACCATATGCTGACTGTTGGCGTTTACATTTGCAACTCATTTAGCTAGACCAACAACATTGGCACATCCACACATTAAGCTAGATCAACAACAATGGCACATAAACATACTTAGCTGGAACAACAACATTGGCACATCCACACATTAAGCTAGACCAACAACATTGGCACATGCACACACTTAGCTAGACTAACAACATTGGCACATCCACACATTTAGCTAGCCAAACAACATTGGCACATGCATACACTTAGCTAGACCAACAACATTGGCAGATCCGCATATTAAGCTAGACCAACAACACTAGCACGTCCACACATTTAGCTAGACCAACAACATTGCCACATGCACACGTTTACAACTCACTTAGCTAGACCAACAACATTAGCACATGTACACATTTACAACTCACTTAGCTAGACCAACAACATTAGCACATGTACACATTTACAACTCACTTAGCTAGACCAACAACATTAGCACATGTACACATTTACAACTCACTTAGCTAGACTAACAACATTGGCACATCCACACGTTTACAACTCACTTAGCTAGACCAACAAAACTGGCACATCCACTCACTTAGCTAGACCAACAAAACTGGCATATCGACTCACTTAGCTAGACCAACAACATTGAAGCATCCCATGCCCACAAGTAACGTAACCCCCCCCCCCCCCCCCCACCTGAGCACACTCTCTCCGTGTTTTGTTCCATATTGGACCAAGTAAAATGGTCATTAGCATATGTAAATCACTCATTAGCATACGTCTGGCCTCGAGAATGCAATGTTTAGCAGCCAGTTTTCTGTATCGGCCCGATTTGTTGAAACAAGTTGTAGCCAGATTGGCGACATCCATCTTTGTCGGTCCCCACGGAGAATAGGGAAGCGAAACATGCAGAAAAACAGAATGTAGGTGCTCATAATATGTAGGCAAGGTAAATATTCCAGACGTAGCACTTTGGAGTTGTTCTTGCTTTTATGGGTACTTGACTCTATTAGATCCAGTTAAGGTTATGCAGCTCAATAAAGGACTGATAGCTTCATCTCACAAAAGACACGGTATCCTATCTGGCAGTATCTGATCAGCGACTCCCGTTACCAGACATTACATATATATGTATGTGTTTGTGGGTGGTTTTACAGAAGAATGCTGTGGATCCATTGGACTGCAAAGAGGAATAATGATACAGTACACAAAGACAACTTATTGGAAGTATCCGAACAAGGCAGTCATCGTTCTCATGGTATGTTATGAGAAGAGGCGGCTTGGAGCATATCGTGCCAACGGAAAAGATATCAGGAAAGACAGATGGAGGAAGGCCGAAAGAGACGATTTTGCACAGTCGGAGAGAATGACACAAGCGACAATGAAGAACAGAGTTGGTAAACGACACACGTAATAATAGCGGATGGAGGTCCATGATAGACAACGCCAGTCGGTAGGGCAACTGATGTTGATATATATATATATCATACATACATACATATATACATACATACATAAATGCATACATACATACAAACATAAAAATATACATATATGTAGCTTATGCTAAGATCGTACTTAGTTCTAGTATTTACGTCAGCACTCGGGCTCTTACGACACTCTTTTACTGCTCGTAGCACAATGTTAGATGTAGTCAATTGAGTCTTACGAAAACAACATATTGCGAGTATTTATTTCATTAAAATATTATGCATATTGTCATAAGTCTTTACCCTGACCATGAAGGAGAGAGAGAAAGTTTAAATTTTGTTGAATTGCTTATTCATTCGCAATGTAGTCACCGCCTGAATGTATGCATTTCTGTCATCTCTGCGTGACCTTGAAAAGATCTTCAGAACAAAGTAACCTATTTTTCGAAATAAACCAGTTTCACAAGCCAGTATGACATCTTTGTCACTGTCAACATGATTTCCTTTCAAATGTTTTTTAAGTTTTGGGAAAAGAAAAAAAAGTCTCATGGTGCTAAATCCGGAGAATATGGTGTTGAAAAATTTCCGTATTCAATCGTTGGCTGTTTGCAGCACAAGCCTTGCTTTATGCGAGGGCGCGTTGTCTTGAAGCAAAGGCATAATTTGGGTGAGTGCTATCCCTCGTTTTCTGCTCACAGTCTTTTTTAGTTTGGTAAGGAGATCTGCATAATATTGCCCATTAACCGTGTTGCCCTGAGGCAGGTAATCTTTTAATATGACACCTTTGACGTCCTAAAAAACAGTCACCATCACTTTTCTTGCAGATTTCTGTGCTCCTTGCTTGACATGTGTTGGTGAGCCCGGGGTTTTCCACTGCATGCTGAAAAATTTGGACTCTGGGTCATACTGGTGAACTCAAGTCTCATCTACTGTCACTATGGTCGACAACATGTTTTTCTATATGGGTCATAATGGTGAACTCAAGTCTCATCTACTGTCACCATGGTCGACAACATGTTTTTCTATATGGGTCATAATGGTGAACTCAAGTCTCATCTACTGTCACTATGGTCGACAACATGTTTTTCTATATGGGTCATAATGGTGAACTCAAGTCTCATCTACTGTCACCATGGTCGACAACATGTTTTTCTATATGGGTCATAATGGTGAACTCAAGTCTCATCTACTGTCACCATGGTCGACAACATGTTTTTCTATATGGGTCATAATGGTGAACTCAAGTCTCATCTACTGTCACTATGGTCGACAACATGTTTTTCTATATGGGTCATAATGGTGAACTCAAGTCTCATCTACTGTCACCATGGTCGACAACATGTTTTTCTATATGGGTCATAATGGTGAACTCAAGTCTCATCTACTGTCACTATGGTCGACAACATGTTTTTCTATATGGGTCATAATGGTGAACTCAAGTCTCATCTACTGTCACTATGGTCGACAACATGTTTTTCTATATGGGTCATAATGGTGAACCCAAGTCTCATCTACTGTCACTATGGTCGACAACATGTTTTTCTATATGGGTCATAATGGTGAACTCAAGTCTCATCTACTGTCACTATGGTCGACAACATGTTTTTCTATATGGGTCATAATGGTGAACTCAAGTCTCATCTACTGTCACTATGGTCGACAACATGTTTTTCTATATGGGTCATAATGGTGAACTCAAGTCTCATCTACTGTCACTATGGTCGACAACATGTTTTTCTATATGGGTCATAATGGTGAACTCAAGTCTCATCTACTGTCACTATGGTCGACAACATGTTTTTCTATATGGGTCATAATGGTGAACTCAAGTCTCATCTACTGTCACTATGGTCGACAACATGTTTTTCTATATGGGTCATAATGGTGAACTCAAGTCTCATCTACTGTCACTATGGTCGACAACATGTTTTTCTATATGGGTCATAATGGTGAACTCAAGTCTCATCTACTGTCACTATGGTCGACAACATGTTTTTCTATATGGGTCATAATGGTGAACTCAAGTCTCATCTACTGTCACTATGGTCGACAACATGTTTTTCTATATGGGTCATAATGGTGAACTCAAGTCTCATCTACTGTCACTATGGTCGACAACATGTTTTTCTATATGGGTCATAATGGTGAACTCAAGTCTCATCTACTGTCACTATGGTCGACAACATGTTTTTCTATATGGGTCATAATGGTGAACTCAAGTCTCATCTACTGTCACTATGGTCGACAACATGTTTTTCTATATGGGTCATAATGGTGAACTCAAGTCTCATCTACTGTCACTATGGTCGACAACATGTTTTTCTATATGGGTCATAATGGTGAACTCAAGTCTCATCTACTGTCACTATGGTCGACAACATGTTTTTCTATATGGGTCATAATGGTGAACTCAAGTCTCATCTACTGTCACTATGGTCGACAACATGTTTTTCTATATGGGTCATAATGGTGAACTCAAGTCTCATCTACTGTCACTATGGTCGACAACATGTTTTTCTATATGGGTCATAATGGTGAACTCAAGTCTCATCTACTGTCACTATGGTCGACAACATGTTTTTCTATATGGGTCATAATGGTGAACTCAAGTCTCATCTACTGTCACCATGGTCGACAACATGTTTTTCTATATGGGTCATAATGGTGAACTCAAGTCTCATCTACTGTCACTATGGTCGACAACATGTTTTTCTATATGGGTCATAATGGTGAACTCAAGTCTCATCTACTGTCACCATGGTCGACAACATGTTTTTCTATATGGGTCATAATGGTGAACTCAAGTCTCATCTACTGTCACTATGGTCGACAACATGTTTTTCTATATGGGTCATAATGGTGAACTCAAGCCTCATCTACTGTCACTATGGTCGACAACATGTTTTTCGACTGACACACTTTAAGCAACTGGCAACAGCAATCAAGCCTCGCTTGTTTCTGTCCACACGTCAGCAGACGGGGGACCCAGCAGGCACACTTTTCTCATGTTCAGTCTGTTGTGTAAAGTTCTAAAAACTTTACTTTCATTCAGTTTTGCCGACCTAGATATCTCCACGATTGTCATTTTCTCATCCTGATCAATGATTTTTTTCACTGTTTTCATCGCTGCACTCTGAGGATGGTCTTCCTGATATTGGAAGATCAGCAACATGGGAACGGCCACACTTAGACTACCTACACCAGTTTTTTTTACAGATGCATACGAAGGAAAGAATTCCTCAATCACTGGTTCCATGTCCCTGTGTATTTCTGTAGGTGTTTGTTCCTGCAAAATCAAGAATTGTATCACAGTTCTGGCCTCTCATTTCTCCATTGTTCTGACGAATCGTTAGAGTAGCAGATCAGGCCAATAAGGTGTGTTGAGCCATGCACAATACCGGGTAAACCCGTCAAGGAGTGAAATTCATACTTCTCAAGTTTAATATAAATTGAATGGGCTACATATGTGCCAAATTTAAACTTTCTTCTCCAACTCCTTCAGAGTCAAGGTAAGGACTTCTAATAAGCCCTTTGTATATATACATTTTTCCCGATATGGGGCTTATTTATTTTATATCTGAATCCGTTCTTTGACATTCTAAACATTCTTGTTGTTTGTGTTGATTTCCACTTAACATTACTGCATTACATTTCGGCAATATGTTTAAGAAACCTGACATGTTACAGTTAGAAACAAAGAATGGACACAGACTTCACCACCATTCCTATGCATTTATTTTCCACATTAAACGTTTTGAGTTCAACAACTAATATTCACGTCTTCACTTCCCCTCTCCTTCTCTCTCCTCTCCCCCCTCCCCTCCATGCCTCTTTTAGTTGTCCAAAGACGAGAAAATCACTTGGGGCTAGGTCTGGTGAGTATAGCAGATGCGGTAGTCAATTACAGAGGAGGTCCTTGATGGTTGCAGCTGTTGCACGGGCAGTAATGGGTTGAGGATTGTTATGTTGCGAAAGGACACCTTTACTCAGAGATCCCTATACTTTGAAATTGATTGTGGTTCGAAAATGATTCATGAGAAGATATGTAGACGTGGCACTGATGACAGTGTTCCCTCTGGGCATGTAGTGCTCTAAAATAACGGCCCGTTCATCCCAATAGAGTGAGCAAAACATTTCCTGCAGGTTGCTGTGTGCAACATTTTTTCGGTTTCGGTGAGGAGGGATGGTGCCATTCCTTGCTCACTCTCTTCGTTTCATGCTCATTATAGTAAACCAAGGTTTCATTTCCAGTAACACTTCTTGCTTGGAGACCTTCACCTTCTCCTTCAAAACACCGCAAAAATTCTGACAGACGTCAACGCTTTGTTGATCCAATCATTCAGTAAACTGCCGTGGCGCACGGCCTGCAGACACTTTGTGGTACTGTAGCATATCATGGATTATGTAGTGAACTGAACTTTGATTGATGTCCAGATTGCAGCAATTTCATTCACAGTTAATCATTTTTCTTTACGAGGTGGTCAACGGCTGTGATCGACTTTGGGGTCACTTCTCGGTGTGTATGACCCGGTCGTGAACAGTCTGTCACAGAACTCAAACCGTTTTACACCTTGCTACTCTACTCATACACTTGCTTGAGTGAAAAACATGAATCACAGTGCCATATATTCTTTCGCTGATTAATTTCTGAAAGTTTCACCCATTCGCTGTTAAAAAAACGGTCAACAGAACGCTGCTCATCTTTTTGTGCATGTCAATAATGGGACGGTCAACTTTTAACTGCAATTATGACGTCCTTTTGTTTGTCTGCACCGTGATGACACGTGCAGGACACTCTTGACATTCTTAGCAACCATATTAACAAGTTACAATACAAAGACAACGTGTTCCTAATTTCTATCCCACCTTTAAGGTTCTCATTTGAAGCCCTCTCGTATGTTCGAAGATATTTAAATTTGAGCAGTTCTTACATAACAGGTAAGTAACATATTTGCTGCTTATCTCGTTAAAGCTGGTAACTATGTACCCAGGTCCACTAATTGTGCACATTCATATTTCATACACAAACTATTTTCTGCACTCTCGCATCTATCTAAAAAGAAATATTTGGGTCTGTTTATTTTCACCACAATATTTATTTAAATGTAACTACTTGTGCATGAAAATCGTTTATGTATGAATTAATGTTATACTCTCAATTAGTAGATTCATTAAATATCTCAGGCCCTGATATTCACGTTTTCGCGATGTTTTTTTGTTGTTTTAAATTAATTTGAGTAGGCGCTATCCAATATAAGAAGACGTAGATCTAAACAATTACAAACAATGAAGATATTTCCCTAGATCAGGGCTTCTAAGCCTTTTAAAATTGCGAGCACTGTTCAGGTGTAATATTAAGTGCGCGAGCAACATGCAATCTAGTGGGTTTCATTTTTTATTCGAGTTATTCAAATTGCAACTATTATTTTTTAAATCTAACAACCAACACGACATCCCTATTTAATTTGTCAGGAGCGAAGAGAGCAGAATATACCCATAATGCAACACAACGCTGACCATGACCAGCAATAGGGAAAACCTCGAATCAAGTCAGCAATGAATAATATTTTAGAACATACAGCGGTAAATACGTTTACTGACAGGAAACGATTAACTTAACTGTCAGGTCGCTTAAAATATAATGGATGGACATGAAAATTATTTGTTTGCATTTGCAAAACAAAGTTTGGGTTGAAAAACGGATCTCATGAGCGTTGGTGCTTGCGAGTACGTTTTTTACTTGCATGACACAAGCACCAATTGTTATTAAAAGAACACAGTGGTATTTGCGAGCACTAGGTTGAGAAGGCCTGAGCTAGATAAAAGAAATTGAAACAAATGTAATGGTAATAAAAAAAAGATAATAAAGCAAATTCAGCTGTTGAACAAAAAAGCAGAAGACACAATGAAAGACATGGAATGAACTAGAACACGTTTTGAAAATGTGGATAGCCAACCCAAAGAGTTAACAATGAGAAAGCGTTCGGAACACCACGTATTAGCGAACGTCCTTGTAAGTTAACTATGAGAAAACGTACGGAACACCACGCATTAACAAACGTCTCTGTAAGTTAACTATGAGAAAACGTACGGAACACCACGCATTAACGAACGTCTCTGTACGTTAACTATGAGAAAACGTACCGACACAACGCATTAACGAACGTCTCCGAAAGTTAACTATGAGAAAACGTACCGAACACCACGCATTACCGAACGTCTATGTACGTTAACTATGAGAAAACGTCCCGAACACCACGCATTAACGAACGTCTCTGTCAATTAAATATGAGAAAACGTACGGAACACCACGCATTAACGAACGTCTCTGTACGTTAACTATGAGAAATCGTCCCGAACACTACGCATTAACGAAAGTCTCTGTACGTTAACTATGAGAAAACGTACCGAACACCACGCATTAAAGAACGTCTCTGTAAGTTAACTATGAGAAAACGTACCGAACACCACGCATTAACGAACGTCTCTGTACGTTAACTATGAGAAAACGCACGGAACACCACGCATTAACGAACGTCTCTGTACGTTAACTATGAGAAAACGCACGGAACACCACGCATTAACGAACGTCTCTGTACGTTAACTATGAGAAAACGTCCCTAACACCGCGCATTAACGAACGTCTCCGAAAGTTAACTATGAGAAAACGTCCCGAACACCACGCATTAACGAACGTCTCTGTGAGTTAACTATGAGAAAACGTACCGAACACCACGCATTAACGAACGTCTCTGTATGTTAACTAAGAGAAAACGTACCGAACACCACGCATTAACGAAAGTCTCTGTACGTTAACTATGAGAAAACGTACCAAACACCACGCATTAACGAACGTATATGTACGTTAACTATGAGAAAACGTACCGAATGCCACGCATTAACGAGCGTCTCTGTACGTTAACTATGAGAAAACGTACCGAACACCACGCATTAACGAACGTCTCTGTAAGTTAACTATGAGAAAATGTACCGAACACCACGCATTAACGAACGTCTCTGTACGTTAACTATGAGAAAACGTACAGAACACCACGCATTACCGAACGTCTCTGTACGTTTACTATGAAAAAACGTACCGAACACCACGCATTAACGAACGTCTCTGTACGTTAACTATGAGAAAACGTACAGAACACCACGCATTAACGAACGTCTCTGTCAATTAAATATGAGAAAACGTACGGAACACCACGCATTAACGAACGTCTCTGTACGTTAACTATGAGAAATCGTCCCGAACACTACGCATTAACGAAACTCTCTGTACGTTAACTATGAGAAAACGTACCGAACACCACGCATTAACGAACGTCTCTGTAAGTTAACTATGAGAAAACGTACCGAACACCTCGCATTAACGAACGTCTCTGTACGTTAACTATGAGAAAACGTACGGAACACCACGCATTAACGAACGTCTCTGTACGTTAACTATGAGAAAACGTCCCTAACACCACGCATTAACGAACGTCTCCGAAAGTTAACTATGAGAAAACGTACAGAACACTACGCATTAACGAAAGTCTCTGTACGTTAACTATGAGAAAACGTACCGAACACCACGCATTAACGAACGTCTCTGTAAGTTAACTATGAGAAAACGTACCGAACACCACGCATTAACGAACGTCTCTGTACGTTAACTATGAGAAAACGTCCCTAACACCACGCATTAACGAACGTCTCCGAAAGTTAACTATGAGAAAACGTCCCGAACACCACGCATTAACGAACGTCTCTGTGAGTTAACTATGCGAAAACGTACCGAACACCACGCATTAACGAACGTCTCTGTACGTTAGCTAAGAGAAAACGTACCGAACACCACGCATTAACGAAAGTCTCTGTACGTTAACTATGAGAAAACGTACCAAACACCACGCATTACCAAACGTATCTGTATGTTAACTATGAGAAAACGTACCGAACACAACGAATTAACGAACGTCTCTGTACGTTAACTATGAGAAAACGTAATGAACACCACGCATTAACGAACGTCTCTGTACGTTAACTATGAGAAAACGTACTGAACACCACGGCTTAACGAACGTCTCTGTACGATAACTATGAGAAAACGTACCGATTACCCCGCATTAACGAACGTCTATGTACGTTAACTATGAGAAAACGTACCGAATGCCACGCATTAACGAGCGTCTCTGTACGTGAACTATGAGAAAACGTACCGAACACCACGCATTAACGAACGTCTCTGTACGTTAACTATGAGAAAACGTACCGAACACCACGCATTAACGAACGTCTCTGTACGTTAACTATGATAAAACGTACCCAACACCACGCATTAACGAACGTCTCTGTACGTTGACTATGAGAAAACGTACTGAACACCACCCATTAACGAACGTCTCTGTAAGTTAACTATGAGAAAACGTACCAAACACCACGCATTACCGAACGTATCTGTATGTTAACTATGAGAAAACGTACCGAACACCACGAATTAACGAACGTCTCTGTACGTTAACTATGAGAAAACGTAATGAACACCACGCATTAACGAACGTCTCTGTACGTTAACTAAAAGAAAACGTACCGAACACCACGCATTAACGAACGTCTCTGTACGTTAACTATGAGAAAACGTACTGAACACAACGCATTAACGAACGTCTCTGTACGATAAATATGAGAAAACGTACCGATTACCACGCATTAACGAACGTCTATGTACGTTAACTATGAGAAAACGTACCGAATGCCACGCATTAACGAGCGTCTCTGTACGTGAACTATGAGAAAACGTACCGAACACCACGCATTAACGAACGTCTCTGTACGTTAACTATGAGAAAACGTACCGAACACCACGCATTAACGAACGTCTCTGTACGTTAACTATGATAAAACGTACCCAACACCACGCATTAACGAACGTCTCTGGACGTGTACTATGAGAAAACGTACTGAACACCACCCATTAACGAACGTCTCTGTAAGTTAACTATGAGAAAACGTACCAAACACCACGCATTACCGAACGTATCTGTATGTTAACTATGAGAAAACGTACGGAACACCACGAATTAACGAACGTCTCTGTACGTTAACTATGAGAAAACGTAATGAACACCACGCTTTAACGAACGTCACTGTATGTTAACTAAAAGAAAACGTACCGAACACCACGCATTAACGAACGTCTCTGTACGTTAACTATGAGAAAACGCACTGAACACGACGCATTAACGAACGTCTCTGTACGATAACTATGAGAAAACGTACCGATTACCACGCATTAATGAACGTCTCTGTACGTTAACTATGAGTAAATGTACCGAACACCACGCATTAACGAACGTCGCTGTACGTTAACTATGAGGAAACGTACCGAACTCCACGCATTATCGAATGTCTCTGTACGTTAACTATGATAAAACATACCGAACACCACTCATTAACGAACGTCTCTGTAAGTTAACTATGAGAAAACGTACCGAACACCATGCATTAACGAACGTCTCTGTACGTTAACTATTAGAAAACGTACAGAACACCACGCAATAATGAACGTCTCTGTAAGTTAACTATGATAAAACGTACCCAACACCACGCATTAACGAACGTCTCTGTACGTTAACTAAGAGAAAACGTACCGAACACCACGCATTAACGAACGTCTCTGTCAATTAAATATGAGAAAACGTACGGAACACCACGCATTAACGAACGTCTCTGTACGTTAACTATGAGAAATCGTCCCGAACACTACGCATTAACGAAAGTCTCTGTACGTTAACTATGAGAAAACGTACCGAACACCACGCATTAAAGAACGTCTCTGTAAGTTAACTATGAGAAAACGTACCGAACACCACGCATTAACGAGCGTCTCTGTACGTTAACTATGAGAAAACGCACGGAACACCACGCATTAACGAACGTCTCTGTACGTTAACTATGAGAAAACGTACCGAACACCACGCATTAACGAACGTCTCTGTACGTTAACTATGATAAAACGTACCCAACACCACGCATTAACGAACGTCTCTGTACGTTAACTATGAGAAAACGTACCGAACACCACGCATTAAAGAACGTCTCTGTAAGTTAACTATGAGAAAACGTACCGAACACCACGCATTAACGAGCGTCTCTGTACGTGAACTATGAGAAAACGTACCGAACACCACGCATTAACGAACGTCTCTGTACGTTAACTATGAGAAAACGTACCGAACACCACGCATTAACGAACGTCTCTGTACGTTAACTATGATAAAACGTACCCAACACCACGCATTAACGAACGTCTCTGTACGTGTACTATGAGAAAACGTACTGAACACCACCCATTAATGAACGTCTCTGTAAGTTAACTATGAGAAAACGTCCCGAACACCACGCATTAACGAACGTATCTGTATGTTAACTAAGAGAAAACGTACCGAACACCACGCATTAACGAACGTCTCTGTACGTTAACTATGAGAAAACGTAATGAACACCACGCTTTAACGAACGTCTCTGTATGTTAACTAAAAGAAAACGTACCGAACACCACGCATTAACGAACGTCTCTGTACGTTAACTATGAGAAAACGCACTGAACACGACGCATTAACGAACGTCTCTGTACGATAACTATGAGAAAACGTACCGATTACCACGCATTAATGAACGTCTCTGTACGTTAACTATGAGAAAACGTACCGAACACCACGCATTAACGAACGTCTCTGTAAGTTAACTATGAGAAAATGTACCGAACACCACGCATTAACGAACGTCGCTGTACGTTAACTATGAGGAAACGTACCGAACTCCACGCATTATCGAATGTCTCTGTACGTTAACTATGATAAAACATACCGAACACCACTCATTAACGAACGTCTCTGTAAGTTAACTATGAGAAAACGTACCGAACACCATGCATTAACGAACGTCTCTGTACGTTAACTATTAGAAAACGTACAGAACACCACGCAATAATGAACGTCTCTGTAAGTTAACTATGATAAAACGTACCCAACACCACGCATTAACGAACGTCTCTGTACGTTAACTAAGAGAAAACGTACCGAACACCACGCATTAACGAACGTCTCTGTACGTTAACTATGAGAAAACGTACAGAACACCACGCATTAACGAACGTCTCTGTCAATTAAATATGAGAAAACGTACGGAACACCACGCATTAACGAACGTCTCTGTACGTTAACTATGAGAAATCGTCCCGAACACTACGCATTAACGAAAGTCTCTGTACGTTAACTATGAGAAAACGTACCGAACACCACGCATTAAAGAACGTCTCTGTAAGTTAACTATGAGAAAACGTACCGAACACCACGCATTAACGAACGTCTCTGTACGTTAACTATGAGAAAACGCACGGAACACCACGCATTAACGAACGTCTCCGAAAGTTAACTATGAGAAAACGTCCCGAACACCACGCATTAACGAACGTCTCTGTGAGTTAACTATGAGAAAACGTACCGAACACCACGCATTAACGAACGTCTCTGTATGTTAACTAAGAGAAAACGTACCGAACACCACGCATTAACGAAAGTCTCTGTACGTTAACTATGAGAAAACGTACCAAACACCACTCATTACCGAACGTATCTGTATGTTATCTATGAGAAAACGTACCGAACACCACGAATTAACGAACGTCTCTGTACGTTAACTATGTGAAAACGTAATGAACACCACGCATTAACGAACGTCTCTGTACGTTAACTAAAAGAAAACGTACCGAACACCACGCATTAACGAACGTCTCTGTACGTTAACTATGATAAAACGTACCCAACACCACGCATTAACGAACGTCTCTGGACGTGTACTATGAGAAAACGTACTGAACACCACCCATTAACGAACGTCTCTGTAAGTTAACTATGAGAAAACGTACCAAACACCACGCATTACCGAACGTATCTGTATGTTAACTATGAGAAAACGTACGGAACACCACGAATTAACGAACGTCTCTGTACGTTAACTATGAGAAAACGTAATGAACACCACGCTTTAACGAACGTCTCTGTATGTTAACTAAAAGAAAACGTACCGAACACCACGCATTAACGAACGTCTCTGTACGTTAACTATGAGAAAACGCACTGAACACGACGCATTAACGAACGTCTCTGTACGATAACTATGAGAAAACGTACCGATTACCACGCATTAATGAACGTCTCTGTACGTTAACTATGAGAAAACGTACCGAACACCACGCATTAATGAACGTCTCTGTAAGTTAACTATGAGAAAATGTACCGAACACCACGCATTAACGAACGTCGCTGTACGTTAACTATGAGGAAACGTACCGAACTCCACGCATTATCGAATGTCTCTGTACGTTAACTATGATAAAACATACCGAACACCACTCATTAACGAACGTCTCTGTAAGTTAACTATGAGAAAACGTACCGAACACCATGCATTAACGAACGTCTCTGTACGTTAACTATTAGAAAACGTACAGAACACCACGCAATAATGAACGTCTCTGTAAGTTAACTATGATAAAACGTACCCAACACCACGCATTAACGAACGTCTCTGTACGTTAACTAAGAGAAAACGTACCGAACACCACGCATTAACGAACGTCTCTGTACGTTAACTATGAGAAAACGTACAGAACACCACGCATTAACGAACGTCTCTGTCAATTAAATATGAGAAAACGTACGGAACACCACGCATTAACGAACGTCTCTGTACGTTAACTATGAGAAATCGTCCCGAACACTACGCATTAACGAAAGTCTCTGTACGTTAACTATGAGAAAACGTACCGAACACCACGCATTAAAGAACGTCTCTGTAAGTTAACTATGAGAAAACGTACCGAACACCACGCATTAACGAACGTCTCTGTACGTTAACTATGAGAAAACGCACGGAACACCACGCATTAACGAACGTCTCCGAAAGTTAACTATGAGAAAACGTCCCGAACACCACGCATTAACGAACGTCTCTGTGAGTTAACTATGAGAAAACGTACCGAACACCACGCATTAACGAACGTCTCTGTACGTTAACTATGAGAAAACGTACCGAACACCACGCATTAACGAACGTCTCTGTACGTTAACTATGATAAAACGTACCCAACACCACGCATTAACGAACGTCTCTGTACGTGTACTATGAGAAAACGTACTGAACACCACCCATTAATGAACGTCTCTGTAAGTTAACTATGAGAAAACGTCCCGAACACCACGCATTAACGAACGTATCTGTATGTTAACTAAGAGAAAACGTACCGAACACCACGCATTAACGAACGTCTCTGTACGTTAACTATGAGAAAACGTAATGAACACCACGCTTTAACGAACGTCTCTGTATGTTAACTAAAAGAAAACGTACCGAACACCACGCATTAACGAACGTCTCTGTACGTTAACTATGAGAAAACGCACTGAACACGACGCATTAACGAACGTCTCTGTACGATAACTATGAGAAAACGTACCGATTACCACGCATTAATGAACGTCTCTGTACGTTAACTATGAGAAAACGTACCGAACACCACGCATTAACGAACGTCTCTGTAAGTTAACTATGAGAAAATGTACCGAACACCACGCATTAACGAACGTCGCTGTACGTTAACTATGAGGAAACGTACCGAACTCCACGCATTATCGAATGTCTCTGTACGTTAACTATGATAAAACATACCGAACACCACTCATTAACGAACGTCTCTGTAAGTTAACTATGAGAAAACGTACCGAACACCATGCATTAACGAACGTCTCTGTACGTTAACTATTAGAAAACGTACAGAACACCACGCAATAATGAACGTCTCTGTAAGTTAACTATGATAAAACGTACCCAACACCACGCATTAACGAACGTCTCTGTACGTTAACTAAGAGAAAACGTACCGAA
The DNA here is from genome assembly GCA_036924085.1 of Ariolimax columbianus. Classification (NCBI taxonomy): domain Eukaryota; kingdom Metazoa; phylum Mollusca; class Gastropoda; order Stylommatophora; family Arionidae; genus Ariolimax; species Ariolimax columbianus. The sequence continues at coordinate 12,543,195 of JAVGWX010000009.1, forward strand.
CACCACGCATTAACGAACGTCTCTGTACGTTAACTATGAGAAAACGTACAGAACACCACGCATTAACGAACGTCTCTGTCAATTAAATATGAGAAAACGTACGGAACACCACGCATTAACGAACGTCTCTGTACGTTAACTATGAGAAATCGTCCCGAACACTACGCATTAACGAAAGTCTCTGTACGTTAACTATGAGAAAACGTACCGAACACCACGCATTAAAGAACGTCTCTGTAAGTTAACTATGAGAAAACGTACCGAACACCACGCATTAACGAACGTCTCTGTACGTTAACTATGAGAAAACGCACGGAACACCACGCATTAACGAACGTCTCCGAAAGTTAACTATGAGAAAACGTCCCGAACACCACGCATTAACGAACGTCTCTGTGAGTTAACTATGAGAAAACGTACCGAACACCACGCATTAACGAACGTCTCTGTATGTTAACTAAGAGAAAACGTACCGAACACCACGCATTAACGAAAGTCTCTGTACGTTAACTATGAGAAAACGTACCAAACACCACTCATTACCGAACGTATCTGTATGTTATCTATGAGAAAACGTACCGAACACCACGAATTAACGAACGTCTCTGTACGTTAACTATGTGAAAACGTAATGAACACCACGCATTAACGAACGTCTCTGTACGTTAACTAAAAGAAAACGTACCGAACACCACGCATTAACGAACGTCTCTGTACGTTAACTATGATAAAACGTACCCAACACCACGCATTAACGAACGTCTCTGGACGTGTACTATGAGAAAACGTACTGAACACCACCCATTAACGAACGTCTCTGTAAGTTAACTATGAGAAAACGTACCAAACACCACGCATTACCGAACGTATCTGTATGTTAACTATGAGAAAACGTACGGAACACCACGAATTAACGAACGTCTCTGTACGTTAACTATGAGAAAACGTAATGAACACCACGCTTTAACGAACGTCTCTGTATGTTAACTAAAAGAAAACGTACCGAACACCACGCATTAACGAACGTCTCTGTACGTTAACTATGAGAAAACGCACTGAACACGACGCATTAACGAACGTCTCTGTACGATAACTATGAGAAAACGTACCGATTACCACGCATTAATGAACGTCTCTGTACGTTAACTATGAGAAAACGTACCGAACACCACGCATTAATGAACGTCTCTGTAAGTTAACTATGAGAAAATGTACCGAACACCACGCATTAACGAACGTCGCTGTACGTTAACTATGAGGAAACGTACCGAACTCCACGCATTATCGAATGTCTCTGTACGTTAACTATGATAAAACATACCGAACACCACTCATTAACGAACGTCTCTGTAAGTTAACTATGAGAAAACGTACCGAACACCATGCATTAACGAACGTCTCTGTACGTTAACTATTAGAAAACGTACAGAACACCACGCAATAATGAACGTCTCTGTAAGTTAACTATGATAAAACGTACCCAACACCACGCATTAACGAACGTCTCTGTACGTTAACTAAGAGAAAACGTACCGAACACCACGCATTAACGAACGTCTCTGTACGTTAACTATGAGAAAACGTACAGAACACCACGCATTAACGAACGTCTCTGTCAATTAAATATGAGAAAACGTACGGAACACCACGCATTAACGAACGTCTCTGTACGTTAACTATGAGAAATCGTCCCGAACACTACGCATTAACGAAAGTCTCTGTACGTTAACTATGAGAAAACGTACCGAACACCACGCATTAAAGAACGTCTCTGTAAGTTAACTATGAGAAAACGTACCGAACACCACGCATTAACGAACGTCTCTGTACGTTAACTATGAGAAAACGCACGGAACACCACGCATTAACGAACGTCTCCGAAAGTTAACTATGAGAAAACGTCCCGAACACCACGCATTAACGAACGTCTCTGTGAGTTAACTATGAGAAAACGTACCGAACACCACGCATTAACGAACGTCTCTGTACGTTAACTATGAGAAAACGTACCGAACACCACGCATTAACGAACGTCTCTGTACGTTAACTATGATAAAACGTACCCAACACCACGCATTAACGAACGTCTCTGTACGTGTACTATGAGAAAACGTACTGAACACCACCCATTAATGAACGTCTCTGTAAGTTAACTATGAGAAAACGTCCCGAACACCACGCATTAACGAACGTATCTGTATGTTAACTAAGAGAAAACGTACCGAACACCACGCATTAACGAACGTCTCTGTACGTTAACTATGAGAAAACGTAATGAACACCACGCTTTAACGAACGTCTCTGTATGTTAACTAAAAGAAAACGTACCGAACACCACGCATTAACGAACGTCTCTGTACGTTAACTATGAGAAAACGCACTGAACACGACGCATTAACGAACGTCTCTGTACGATAACTATGAGAAAACGTACCGATTACCACGCATTAATGAACGTCTCTGTACGTTAACTATGAGAAAACGTACCGAACACCACGCATTAACGAACGTCTCTGTAAGTTAACTATGAGAAAATGTACCGAACACCACGCATTAACGAACGTCGCTGTACGTTAACTATGAGGAAACGTACCGAACTCCACGCATTATCGAATGTCTCTGTACGTTAACTATGATAAAACATACCGAACACCACTCATTAACGAACGTCTCTGTAAGTTAACTATGAGAAAACGTACCGAACACCATGCATTAACGAACGTCTCTGTACGTTAACTATTAGAAAACGTACAGAACACCACGCAATAATGAACGTCTCTGTAAGTTAACTATGATAAAACGTACCCAACACCACGCATTAACGAACGTCTCTGTACGTTAACTAAGAGAAAACGTACCGAACACCACGCATTAACGAACGTCTCTGTACGTTAACTATGAGAAAACGTACAGAACACCACGCATTAACGAACGTCTCTGTCAATTAAATATGAGAAAACGTACGGAACACCACGCATTAACGAACGTCTCTGTACGTTAACTATGAGAAATCGTCCCGAACACTACGCATTAACGAAAGTCTCTGTACGTTAACTATGAGAAAACGTACCGAACACCACGCATTAAAGAACGTCTCTGTAAGTTAACTATGAGAAAACGTACCGAACACCACGCATTAACGAACGTCTCTGTACGTTAACTATGAGAAAACGCACGGAACACCACGCATTAACGAACGTCTCCGAAAGTTAACTATGAGAAAACGTCCCGAACACCACGCATTAACGAACGTCTCTGTGAGTTAACTATGAGAAAACGTACCGAACACCACGCATTAACGAACGTCTCTGTATGTTAACTAAGAGAAAACGTACCGAACACCACGCATTAACGAAAGTCTCTGTACGTTAACTATGAGAAAACGTACCAAACACCACTCATTACCGAACGTATCTGTATGTTATCTATGAGAAAACGTACCGAACACCACGAATTAACGAACGTCTCTGTACGTTAACTATGTGAAAACGTAATGAACACCACGCATTAACGAACGTCTCTGTACGTTAACTAAAAGAAAACGTACCGAACACCACGCATTAACGAACGTCTCTGTACGTTAACTATGATAAAACGTACCCAACACCACGCATTAACGAACGTCTCTGGACGTGTACTATGAGAAAACGTACTGAACACCACCCATTAACGAACGTCTCTGTAAGTTAACTATGAGAAAACGTACCAAACACCACGCATTACCGAACGTATCTGTATGTTAACTATGAGAAAACGTACGGAACACCACGAATTAACGAACGTCTCTGTACGTTAACTATGAGAAAACGTAATGAACACCACGCTTTAACGAACGTCTCTGTATGTTAACTAAAAGAAAACGTACCGAACACCACGCATTAACGAACGTCTCTGTACGTTAACTATGAGAAAACGCACTGAACACGACGCATTAACGAACGTCTCTGTACGATAACTATGAGAAAACGTACCGATTACCACGCATTAATGAACGTCTCTGTACGTTAACTATGAGAAAACGTACCGAACACCACGCATTAATGAACGTCTCTGTAAGTTAACTATGAGAAAATGTACCGAACACCACGCATTAACGAACGTCGCTGTACGTTAACTATGAGGAAACGTACCGAACTCCACGCATTATCGAATGTCTCTGTACGTTAACTATGATAAAACATACCGAACACCACTCATTAACGAACGTCTCTGTAAGTTAACTATGAGAAAACGTACCGAACACCATGCATTAACGAACGTCTCTGTACGTTAACTATTAGAAAACGTACAGAACACCACGCAATAATGAACGTCTCTGTAAGTTAACTATGATAAAACGTACCCAACACCACGCATTAACGAACGTCTCTGTACGTTAACTAAGAGAAAACGTACCGAACACCACGCATTAACGAACGTCTCTGTACGTTAACTATGAGAAAACGTACAGAACACCACGCATTAACGAACGTCTCTGTCAATTAAATATGAGAAAACGTACGGAACACCACGCATTAACGAACGTCTCTGTACGTTAACTATGAGAAATCGTCCCGAACACTACGCATTAACGAAAGTCTCTGTACGTTAACTATGAGAAAACGTACCGAACACCACGCATTAAAGAACGTCTCTGTAAGTTAACTATGAGAAAACGTACCGAACACCACGCATTAACGAACGTCTCTGTACGTTAACTATGAGAAAACGCACGGAACACCACGCATTAACGAACGTCTCCGAAAGTTAACTATGAGAAAACGTCCCGAACACCACGCATTAACGAACGTCTCTGTGAGTTAACTATGAGAAAACGTACCGAACACCACGCATTAACGAACGTCTCTGTATGTTAACTAAGAGAAAACGTACCGAACACCACGCATTAACGAAAGTCTCTGTACGTTAACTATGAGAAAACGTACCAAACACCACTCATTACCGAACGTATCTGTATGTTATCTATGAGAAAACGTACCGAACACCACGAATTAACGAACGTCTCTGTACGTTAACTATGTGAAAACGTAATGAACACCACGCATTAACGAACGTCTCTGTACGTTAACTAAAAGAAAACGTACCGAACACCACGCATTAACGAACGTCTCTGTACGTTAACTATGAGAAAACGTACTGAAGACCACGCATTAACGAACGTCTCTGTACGATAACTATGAGAAAACGTACCGATTACCACGCATTAACGAACGTATATGTACGTTAACTATGAGAAAACGTACCGAATGCCACGCATTAACGAGCGTCTCTGTACGTTAACTATGAGAAAACGTACCGAACACCACGCATTAACGAACGTCTCTGTAAGTTAACTATGAGAAAATGTACCGAACACCACGCATTAACGAACGTCTCTGTACGTTAACTATGAGAAAACGTACAGAACACCACGCATTACCGAACGTCTCTGTACGTTTACTATGAAAAAACGTACCGAACACCACGCATTAACGAACGTCTCTGTACGTTAACTATGAGAAAACGTACAGAACACCACGCATTAACGAACGTCTCTGTCAATTAAATATGAGAAAACGTACGGAACACCACGCATTAACGAACGTCTCTGTACGTTAACTATGAGAAATCGTCCCGAACACTACGCATTAACGAAACTCTCTGTACGTTAACTATGAGAAAACGTACCGAACACCACGCATTAACGAACGTCTCTGTAAGTTAACTATGAGAAAACGTACCGAACACCATGCATTAACGAACGTCTCTGTACGTTAACTATTAGAAAACGTACAGAACACCACGCAATAATGAACGTCTCTGTAAGTTAACTATGATAAAACGTACCCAACACCACGCATTAACGAACGTCTCTGTACGTTAACTAAGAGAAAACGTACCGAACACCACGCATTAACGAACGTCTCTGTACGTTAACTATGAGAAAACGTACAGAACACCACGCATTAACGAACGTCTCTGTCAATTAAATAGTAGAAAACGTACGGAACACCACGCATTAACGAACGTCTCTGTACGTTAACTATGAGAAATCGTCCCGAACACTACGCATTAACGAAAGTCTCTGTACGTTAACTATGAGAAAACGTACCGAACACCACGCATTAAAGAACGTCTCTGTAAGTTAACTATGAGAAAACGTACCGAACACCACGCATTAACGAACGTCTCTGTGAGTTAACTATGAGAAAACGTACCGAACACCACGCAATAACGAACGTCTCTGTATGTTAACTAAGAGAAAACGTACCGAACACCACGCATTAACGAAAGTCTCTGTACGTTAACTATGAGAAAACGTACCAAACACCACTCATTACCGAACGTATCTGTATGTTATCTATGAGAAAACGTACCGAACACCACGAATTAACGAACGTCTCTGTACGTTAACTATGTGAAAACGTAATGAACACCACGCATTAACGAACGTCTCTGTACGTTAACTAAAAGAAAACGTACCGAACACCACGCATTAACGAACGTCTCTGTACGTTAACTATGATAAAACGTACCCAACACCACGCATTAACGAACGTCTCTGGACGTGTACTATGAGAAAACGTACTGAACACCACCCATTAACGAACGTCTCTGCAAGTTAACTATGAGAAAACGTACCAAACACCACGCATTACCGAACGTATCTGTATGTTAACTATGAGAAAACGTACGGAACACCACGAATTAACGAACGTCTCTGTACGTTAACTATGAGAAAACGTAATGAACACCACGCTTTAACGAACGTCTCTGTATGTTAACTAAAAGAAAACGTACCGAACACCACGCATTAACGAACGTCTCTGTACGTTAACTATGAGAAAACGCACTGAACACGACGCATTAACGAACGTCTCTGTACGATAACTATGAGAAAACGTACCGATTACCACGCATTAATGAACGTCTCTGTACGTTAACTATGAGAAAACGTACCGAACACCACGCATTAATGAACGTCTCTGTAAGTTAACTATGAGAAAATGTACCGAACACCACGCATTAACGAACGTCGCTGTACGTTAACTATGAGGAAACGTACCGAACTCCACGCATTATCGAATGTCTCTGTACGTTAACTATGATAAAACATACCGAACACCACTCATTAACGAACGTCTCTGTAAGTTAACTATGAGAAAACGTACCGAACACCATGCATTAACGAACGTCTCTGTACGTTAACTATTAGAAAACGTACAGAACACCACGCAATAATGAACGTCTCTGTAAGTTAACTATGATAAAACGTACCCAACACCACGCATTAACGAACGTCTCTGTACGTTAACTAAGAGAAAACGTACCGAACACCACGCATTAACGAACGTCTCTGTACGTTAACTATGAGAAAACGTACAGAACACCACGCATTAACGAACGTCTCTGTCAATTAAATATGAGAAAACGTACGGAACACCACGCATTAACGAAAGTCTCTGTACGTTAACTATGAGAAAACGTACCGAACACCACGCATTAAAGAACGTCTCTGTAAGTTAACTATGAGAAAACGTACCGAACACCACGCATTAACGAACGTCTCTGTACGTTAACTATGAGAAAACGCACGGAACACCACGCATTAACGAACGTCTCCGAAAGTTAACTATGAGAAAACGTCCCGAACACCACGCATTAACGAACGTCTCTGTGAGTTAACTATGAGAAAACGTACCGAACACCACGCATTAACGAACGTCTCTGTATGTTAACTAAGAGAAAACGTACCGAACACCACGCATTAACGAAAGTCTCTGTACGTTAACTATGAGAAAACGTACCAAACACCACTCATTACCGAACGTATCTGTATGTTATCTATGAGAAAACGTACCGAACACCACGAATTAACGAACGTCTCTGTACGTTAACTATGTGAAAACGTAATGAACACCACGCATTAACGAACGTCTCTGTACGTTAACTAAAAGAAAACGTACCGAACACCACGCATTAACGAACGTCTCTGTACGTTAACTATGAGAAAACGTACTGAAGACCACGCATTAACGAACGTCTCTGTACGATAACTATGAGAAAACGTACCGATTACCACGCATTAACGAACGTATATGTACGTTAACTATGAGAAAACGTACCGAATGCCACGCATTAACGAGCGTCTCTGTACGTTAACTATGAGAAAACGTACCGAACACCACGCATTAACGAACGTCTCTGTAAGTTAACTATGAGAAAATGTACCGAACACCACGCATTAACGAACGTCTCTGTACGTTAACTATGAGAAAACGTACAGAACACCACGCATTACCGAACGTCTCTGTACGTTTACTATGAAAAAACGTACCGAACACCACGCATTAACGAACGTCTCTGTACGTTAACTATGAGAAAACGTACAGAACACCACGCATTAACGAACGTCTCTGTCAATTAAATATGAGAAAACGTACGGAACACCACGCATTAACGAACGTCTCTGTACGTTAACTATGAGAAATCGTCCCGAACACTACGCATTAACGAAACTCTCTGTACGTTAACTATGAGAAAACGTACCGAACACCACGCATTAACGAACGTCTCTGTAAGTTAACTATGAGAAAACGTACCGAACACCTCGCATTAACGAACGTCTCTGTACGTTAACTATGAGAAAACGTACGGAACACCACGCATTAACGAACGTCTCTGTACGTTAACTATGAGAAAACTTCCCTAACACCACGCATTAACGAACGTCTCCGAAAGTTAACTATGAGAAAACGTACAGAACACCACGCATTAACGAACGTCTCTGTCAATTAAATATGAGAAAACGTACGGAACACCACGCATTAACGAACGTCTCTGTACGTTAACTATGAGAAATCGTCCCGAACACTACGCATTAACGAAAGTCTCTGTACGTTAACTATGAGAAAACGTACCGAACACCACGCATTAACGAACGTCTCTGTAAGTTAACTATGAGAAAACGTACCGAACACCACGCATTAACGAACGTCTCTGTACGTTAACTATGAGAAAACGTACGGAACACCACGCATTAACGAACGTCTCTGTACGTTAACTATGAGAAAACGTCCCTAACACCACGCATTAACGAACGTCTCCGAAAGTTAACTATGAGAAAACGTCCCGAACACCACGCATTAACGAACGTCTCTGTGAGTTAACTATGCGAAAACGTACCGAACACCACGCATTAACGAACGTCTCTGTACGTTAGCTAAGAGAAAACGTACCGAACACCACGCATTAACGAAAGTCTCTGTACGTTAACTATGAGAAAACGTACCAAACACCACGCATTACCAAACGTATCTGTATGTTAACTATGAGAAAACGTACCGAACACAACGAATTAACGAACGTCTCTGTACGTTAACTATGAGAAAACGTACCGAATGCCACGCATTAACGAGCGTCTCTGTACGTGAACTATGAGAAAACGTACCGATTACCACGCATTAATGAACGTCTCTGTACGTTAACTATGAGAAAACGTACCGAACACCACGCATTAACGAACGTCTCTGTAAGTTAACTATGAGAAAATGTACCGAACACCACGCATTAACGAACGTCGCTGTACGTTAACTATGAGGAAACGTACCGAACTCCACGCATTATCGAATGTCTCTGTACGTTGACTATGATAAAACATACCGAACACCACTCATTAACGAACGTCTCTGTAAGTTAACTATGAGAAAACGTACCGAACACCATGCATTAACGAACGTCTCTGTACGTTAACTATGAGAAAACGTACCAAACACCACGCATTACCGAACGTATCTGTATGTTAACTATGAGAAAACGTACCGAACACCACGAATTAACGAACGTCTCTGTACGTTAACTATGAGAAAACGTAATGAACACCACGCATTAACGAACGTCTCTGTACGTTAACTAAAAGAAAACGTACCGAACACCACGCATTAACGAACGTATCTGTACGTTAACTATGAGAAAACGTACTGAGCACAACGCATTAACGAACGTCTCTGTACGATAACTATGAGAAAACGTACCGATTACCACGCATTTACGAACGTCTATGTACGTTAACTATGAGAAAACGTACCGAATGCCACGCATTAACGAGCGTCTCTGTACGTGAACTATGAGAAAACGTACCGAACACCACGCATTAACGAACGTCTCTGTACGTTAACTATGAGAAAACGTACCGAAGATCACGCATTAACGAACGTCTCTGTACGTTAACTATGATAAAACGTACCCAACACCACGCATTAAGGAACGTCTCTGTACGTTGACTATGAGAAAACGTACTGAACACCACCCATTAACGAACGTCTCTGTAAGTTAACTATGAGAAAACGTACCAAACACCACGCATTACCGAACGTATCTGTATGTTAACTATGAGAAAACGTACCGAACACCACGAATTAACGAACGTCTCTGTACGTTAACTATGAGAAAACGTACCCAACACCACGCATTAACGAACGTCTCTGTACGTTAACTAAGAGAAAACGTACCGAACACCACGCATTAACGAACGTCTCTGTACGTTAACTATGAGAAAACGTACAGAACACCACGCATTAACGAACGTCTCTGTCAATTAAATATGAGAAAACGTACGGAACACCACGCATTAACGAACGTCTCTGTACGTTAACTATGAGAAAACGTCCCTAACACCACGCATTAACGAACGTCTCCGAAAGTTAACTATGAGAAAACGTACAGAACACCACGCATTAACGAACGTCTCTGTAAGTTAACTATGAGAAAATGTACCGAACACCACGCATTAACGAGCGTCTCTGTACGTGAACTATGAGAAAACGTACCGAACACCACGCATTAACGAACGTCTCTGTACGTTAACTATGAGAAAACGTACCGAAGATCACGCATTAACGAACGTCTCTGTACGTTAACTATGATAAAACGTACCCAACACCACGCATTAAGGAACGTCTCTGTACGTTGACTATGAGAAAACGTACTGAACACCACCCATTAACGAACGTCTCTGTAAGTTAACTATGAGAAAACGTACCAAACACCACGCATTACCGAACGTATCTGTATGTTAACTATGAGAAAACGTACGGAACACCACGAATTAACGAACGTCTCTGTACGTTAACTATGAGAAAACGTAATGAACACCACGCTTTAACGAACGTCTCTGTATGTTAACTAAAAGAAAACGTACCGAACACCACGCATTAACGAACGTCTCTGTACGTTAACTATGAGAAAACGCACTGAACACGACGCATTAACGAACGTCTCTGTACGATAACTATGAGAAAACGTACCGATTACCACGCATTAATGAACGTCTCTGTACGTTAACTATGAGAAAACGTACCGAACACCACGCATTAATGAACGTCTCTGTAAGTTAACTATGAGAAAATGTACCGAACACCACGCATTAACGAACGTCGCTGTACGTTAACTATGAGGAAACGTACCGAACTCCACGCATTATCGAATGTCTCTGTACGTTAACTATGATAAAACATACCGAACACCACTCATTAACGAACGTCTCTGTAAGTTAACTATGAGAAAACGTACCGAACACCATGCATTAACGAACGTCTCTGTACGTTAACTATTAGAAAACGTACAGAACACCACGCAATAATGAACGTCTCTGTAAGTTAACTATGATAAAACGTACCCAACACCACGCATTAACGAACGTCTCTGTACGTTAACTAAGAGAAAACGTACCGAACACCACGCATTAACGAACGTCTCTGTACGTTAACTATGAGAAAACGTACAGAACACCACGCATTAACGAACGTCTCTGTCAATTAAATATGAGAAAACGTACGGAACACCACGCATTAACGAACGTCTCTGTACGTTAACTATGAGAAATCGTCCCGAACACTACGCATTAACGAAAGTCTCTGTACGTTAACTATGAGAAAACGTACCGAACACCACGCATTAAAGAACGTCTCTGTAAGTTAACTATGAGAAAACGTACCGAACACCACGCATTAACGAACGTCTCTGTACGTTAACTATGAGAAAACGCACGGAACACCACGCATTAACGAACGTCTCCGAAAGTTAACTATGAGAAAACGTCCCGAACACCACGCATTAACGAACGTCTCTGTGAGTTAACTATGAGAAAACGTACCGAACACCACGCATTAACGAACGTCTCTGTATGTTAACTAAGAGAAAACGTACCGAACACCACGCATTAACGAAAGTCTCTGTACGTTAACTATGAGAAAACGTACCAAACACCACTCATTACCGAACGTATCTGTATGTTATCTATGAGAAAACGTACCGAACACCACGAATTAACGAACGTCTCTGTACGTTAACTATGTGAAAACGTAATGAACACCACGCATTAACGAACGTCTCTGTACGTTAACTAAAAGAAAACGTACCGAACACCACGCATTAACGAACGTCTCTGTACGTTAACTATGAGAAAACGTACTGAAGACCACGCATTAACGAACGTCTCTGTACGATAACTATGAGAAAACGTACCGATTACCACGCATTAACGAACGTATATGTACGTTAACTATGAGAAAACGTACCGAATGCCACGCATTAACGAGCGTCTCTGTACGTTAACTATGAGAAAACGTACCGAACACCACGCATTAACGAACGTCTCTGTAAGTTAACTATGAGAAAATGTACCGAACACCACGCATTAACGAACGTCTCTGTACGTTAACTATGAGAAAACGTACAGAACACCACGCATTACCGAACGTCTCTGTACGTTTACTATGAAAAAACGTACCGAACACCACGCATTAACGAACGTCTCTGTACGTTAACTATGAGAAAACGTACAGAACACCACGCATTAACGAACGTCTCTGTCAATTAAATATGAGAAAACGTACGGAACACCACGCATTAACGAACGTCTCTGTACGTTAACTATGAGAAATCGTCCCGAACACTACGCATTAACGAAACTCTCTGTACGTTAACTATGAGAAAACGTACCGAACACCACGCATTAACGAACGTCTCTGTAAGTTAACTATGAGAAAACGTACCGAACACCTCGCATTAACGAACGTCTCTGTACGTTAACTATGAGAAAACGTACGGAACACCACGCATTAACGAACGTCTCTGTACGTTAACTATGAGAAAACTTCCCTAACACCACGCATTAACGAACGTCTCCGAAAGTTAACTATGAGAAAACGTACAGAACACCACGCATTAACGAACGTCTCTGTCAATTAAATATGAGAAAACGTACGGAACACCACGCATTAACGAACGTCTCTGTACGTTAACTATGAGAAATCGTCCCGAACACTACGCATTAACAAAAGTCTCTGTACGTTAACTATGAGAAAACGTACCGAACACCACGCATTAACGAACGTCTCTGTAAGTTAACTATGAGAAAACGTACCGAACACCACGCATTAACGAACGTCTCTGTACGTTAACTATGAGAAAACGTACGGAACACCACGCATTAACGAACGTCTCTGTACGTTAACTATGAGAAAACGTCCCTAACACCACGCATTAACGAACGTCTCCGAAAGTTAACTATGAGAAAACGTCCCGAACACCACGCATTAACGAACGTCTCTGTGAGTTAACTATGCGAAAACGTACCGAACACCACGCATTAACGAACGTCTCTGTACGTTAGCTAAGAGAAAACGTACCGAACACCACGCATTAACGAAAGTCTCTGTACGTTAACTATGAGAAAACGTACCAAACACCACGCATTACCAAACGTATCTGTATGTTAACTATGAGAAAACGTACCGAACACAACGAATTAACGAACGTCTCTGTACGTTAACTATGAGAAAACGTACCGAATGCCACGCATTAACGAGCGTCTCTGTACGTGAACTATGAGAAAACGTACCGATTACCACGCATTAATGAACGTCTCTGTACGTTAACTATGAGAAAACGTACCGAACACCACGCATTAACGAACGTCTCTGTAAGTTAACTATGAGAAAATGTACCGAACACCACGCATTAACGAACGTCGCTGTACGTTAACTATGAGGAAACGTACCGAACTCCACGCATTATCGAATGTCTCTGTACGTTGACTATGATAAAACATACCGAACACCACTCATTAACGAACGTCTCTGTAAGTTAACTATGAGAAAACGTACCGAACACCATGCATTAACGAACGTCTCTGTACGTTAACTATGAGAAAACGTACCAAACACCACGCATTACCGAACGTATCTGTATGTTAACTATGAGAAAACGTACCGAACACCACGAATTAACGAACGTCTCTGTACGTTAACTATGAGAAAACGTAATGAACACCACGCATTAACGAACGTCTCTGTACGTTAACTAAAAGAAAACGTACCGAACACCACGCATTAACGAACGTATCTGTACGTTAACTATGAGAAAACGTACTGAGCACAACGCATTAACGAACGTCTCTGTACGATAACTATGAGAAAACGTACCGATTACCACGCATTTACGAACGTCTATGTACGTTAACTATGAGAAAACGTACCGAATGCCACGCATTAACGAGCGTCTCTGTACGTGAACTATGAGAAAACGTACCGAACACCACGCATTAACGAACGTCTCTGTACGTTAACTATGAGAAAACGTACCGAAGATCACGCATTAACGAACGTCTCTGTACGTTAACTATGATAAAACGTACCCAACACCACGCATTAAGGAACGTCTCTGTACGTTGACTATGAGAAAACGTACTGAACACCACCCATTAACGAACGTCTCTGTAAGTTAACTATGAGAAAACGTACCAAACACCACGCATTACCGAACGTATCTGTATGTTAACTATGAGAAAACGTACCGAACACCACGAATTAACGAACGTCTCTGTACGTTAACTATGAGAAAACGTACCCAACACCACGCATTAACGAACGTCTCTGTACGTTAACTAAGAGAAAACGTACCGAACACCACGCATTAACGAACGTCTCTGTACGTTAACTATGAGAAAACGTACAGAACACCACGCATTAACGAACGTCTCTGTCAATTAAATATGAGAAAACGTACGGAACACCACGCATTAACGAACGTCTCTGTACGTTAACTATGAGAAAACGTCCCTAACACCACGCATTAACGAACGTCTCCGAAAGTTAACTATGAGAAAACGTACAGAACACCACGCATTAACGAACGTCTCTGTAAGTTAACTATGAGAAAATGTACCGAACACCACGCATTAACGAACGTCGCTGTACGTTAACTATGAGGAAACGTACCGAACTCCACGCATTATCGAATGTCTCTGTACGTTGACTATGATAAAACATACCGAACACCACTCATTAACGAACGTCTCTGTAAGTTAACTATGAGAAAACGTACCGAACACCATGCATTAACGAACGTCTCTGTACGTTAACTATTAGAAAACGTACAGAACACCACGCATTAACGAAAGTCTCTGTACGTTAACTATGAGAAAACGTACCAAACACCACGCATTACCGAACGTATCTGTATGTTAACTATGAGAAAACGTACCGAACACCACCCATTAACGAACGTCTCTGTAAGTTAACTATGAGAAAACGTACCAAACACCACGCATTACCGAACGTATCTGTATGTTAACTATGAGAAAACGTACCGAACACCACGAATTAACGAACGTCTCTGTACGTTAACTATGAGAAAACGTACCCAACACCACGCATTAACGAACGTCTCTGTACGTTAACTAAGAGAAAACGTACCGAACACCACGCATTAACGAACGTCTCTGTACGTTAACTATGAGAAAACGTACCGAACACCACGCATTAACGAACGTCTCTGTAAGTTAACTATAAGAAAACGTACCGAACACCACGAATTAACGAACGTCTCTGTACGTTAACTATAAGAAAACGTACGGAACACCACGCATTAACGAACGTCTCTGTACGTTAACTATGAGAAAACGTCCCTAACACCACGCATTAACGAACGTCTCCGAAAGTTAACTATGAGAAATCGTCCCGAACACTACGCATTAACGAAAGTCTCTGTACGTTAACTATGAGAAAACGTACCGAACACCACGCATTAACGAACGTCTCTGTAAGTTAACTATTAGAAAACGTACCGAACACCACGCATTAACGAACGTCTCTGTACGTTAACTATGAGAAAACGTACGGAACACCACGCATTAACGAACGTCTCTGTACGTTAACTATGAGAAAACGTCCCTAACACCACGCATTAACGAACGTCTCCGAAAGTTAACTATGAGAAAACGTACCAAACACCACGCATTACCGAACGTATCTGTATGTTAACTATGAGAAAACGTACCGAACACCACGAATTAACGAACGTCTCTGTACGTTAACTATGAGAAAACGTAATGAACACCACGCATTAACGAACGTCTCTGTACGTTAACTAAAAGAAAACGTACCGAACACCACGCATTAACGAACGTATCTGTACGTTAACTATGAGAAAACGTACTGAGCACAACGCATTAACGAACGTCTCTGTACGATAACTATGAGAAAACGTACCGATTACCACGCATTTACGAACGTCTATGTACGTTAACTATGAGAAAACGTACCGAATGCCACGCATTAACGAGCGTCTCTGTACGTGAACTATGAGAAAACGTACCGAACACCACGCATTAACGAACGTCTCTGTACGTTAACTATGAGAAAACGTACCGAAGATCACGCATTAACGAACGTCTCTGTACGTTAACTATGATAAAACGTACCCAACACCACGCATTAAGGAACGTCTCTGTACGTTGACTATGAGAAAACGTACTGAACACCACCCATTAACGAACGTCTCTGTAAGTTAACTATGAGAAAACGTACCAAACACCACGCATTACCGAACGTATCTGTATGTTAACTATGAGAAAACGTACCGAACACCACGAATTAACGAACGTCTCTGTACGTTAACTATGAGAAAACGTACCCAACACCACGCATTAACGAACGTCTCTGTACGTTAACTAAGAGAAAACGTACCGAACACCACGCATTAACGAACGTCTCTGTACGTTAACTATGAGAAAACGTACAGAACACCACGCATTAACGAACGTCTCTGTCAATTAAATATGAGAAAACGTACGGAACACCACGCATTAACGAACGTCTCTGTACGTTAACTATGAGAAAACGTCCCTAACACCACGCATTAACGAACGTCTCCGAAAGTTAACTATGAGAAAACGTACAGAACACCACGCATTAACGAACGTCTCTGTAAGTTAACTATGAGAAAATGTACCGAACACCACGCATTAACGAACGTCGCTGTACGTTAACTATGAGGAAACGTACCGAACTCCACGCATTATCGAATGTCTCTGTACGTTGACTATGATAAAACATACCGAACACCACTCATTAACGAACGTCTCTGTAAGTTAACTATGAGAAAACGTACCGAACACCATGCATTAACGAACGTCTCTGTACGTTAACTATTAGAAAACGTACAGAACACCACGCATTAACGAAAGTCTCTGTACGTTAACTATGAGAAAACGTACCAAACACCACGCATTACCGAACGTATCTGTATGTTAACTATGAGAAAACGTACCGAACACCACCCATTAACGAACGTCTCTGTAAGTTAACTATGAGAAAACGTACCAAACACCACGCATTACCGAACGTATCTGTATGTTAACTATGAGAAAACGTACCGAACACCACGAATTAACGAACGTCTCTGTACGTTAACTATGAGAAAACGTACCCAACACCACGCATTAACGAACGTCTCTGTACGTTAACTAAGAGAAAACGTACCGAACACCACGCATTAACGAACGTCTCTGTACGTTAACTATGAGAAAACGTACCGAACACCACGCATTAACGAACGTCTCTGTAAGTTAACTATGAGAAAACGTACCGAACACCACGCATTAACGAACGTCTCTGTACGTTAACTATAAGAAAACGTACGGAACACCACGCATTAACGAACGTCTCTGTACGTTAACTATGAGAAAACGTCCCTAACACCACGCATTAACGAACGTCTCCGAAAGTTAACTATGAGAAATCGTCCCGAACACTACGCATTAACGAAAGTCTCTGTACGTTAACTATGAGAAAACGTACCGAACACCACGCATTAACGAACGTCTCTGTAAGTTAACTATTAGAAAACGTACCGAACACCACGCATTAACGAACGTCTCTGTACGTTAACTATGAGAAAACGTACGGAACACCACGCATTAACGAACGTCTCTGTACGTTAACTATGAGAAAACGTCCCTAACACCACGCATTAACGAACGTCTCCGAAAGTTAACTATGAGAAAACGTCCCGAACACCACGCATTAACGAACGTCTCTGTGAGTTAACTATGCGAAAACGTACCGAACACCACGCATTAACGAACGTCTCTGTACGTTAGCTAAGAGAAAACGTACCGAACACCACGCATTAACGAATCTCTCTGTACGTTAACTATGAGAAAACGTACCAAACACCACGCATTACCGAACGTATCTGTATGTTAACTATGAGAAAACGTACCCAACACCACGCATTAAGGAACGTCTCTGTACGTTGACTATGAGAAAACGTACTGAACACCACCGATTAACGAACGTCTCTGTAAGTTAACTATGAGAAAACGTACCAAACACCACGCATTACCGAACGTATCTGTATGTTAACTATGAGAAAACGTACCGAAACCCACGAATTAACGAACGTCTCTGTACGTTAACTATGAGAAAACGTAATGAACACCACGCATTAACGAACGTCTCTGTAAGTTAACTATGAGAAAATGTTCCGAACACCACGCATTAACGAACGTCGCTGTACGTTAACTATGAGGAAACGTACCGAACTCCACGCATTATCGAATGTCTCTGTACGTTAACTATGATAAAACATACCGAACACCACTCATTAACGAACGTCTCTGTAAGTTAACTATGAGAAAACGTACCGAACACCATGCATTAACGAACGTCTCTGTACGTTAACTATTAGAAAACGTACAGAACACCACGCAATAATGAACGTCTCTGTACGTTAACTATGATAAAACGTACCCAACACCACGCATTAACGAACGTCTCTGTACGTTAACTAAGAGAAAACGTACCGAACACCACGCATTAACGAACGTCTCTGTACGTTAACTATGAGAAAACTTACAGAACACCACGCATTAACGAACGTCTCTGTACGTTAACTACGAGAAAACGTCCCTAACACCGCGCATTAACGAACGTCTCCGAAAGTTAACTATGAGAAAACGTCCCGAACACCACGCATTAACGAACGTCTCTGTGAGTTAACTATGAGAAAACGTACCGAACACCACGCATTAACGAACGTCTCTGTATGTTAACTAAGAGAAAACGTACTGAACACCACGCATTAACGAACGTCTCTGTACGATAACTATGAGAAAACGTACCGAACACCATGCATTAACGAACGTCTATGTACGTTAACTATGAGAAAACGTACCAAACACCACGCATTACCGAACGTATCTGTATGTTAACTATGAGAAAACGTACCGAACACCACGAATTAACGAACGTCTCTGTACGTTAACTATGAGAAAACGTAATGAACACCACGCATTAACGAACGTCTCTGTACGTTAACTAAAAGAAAACGTACCGAACACCACGCATTAACGAACGTCTCTGTACGTTAACTATGAGAAAACGTACTGAACACAACGCATTAACGAACGTCTCTGTACGATAACTATGAGAAAACGTACCGATTACCACGCATTTACGAACGTCTATGTACGTTAACTATGAGAAAACGTACCGAATGCCACGCATTAACGAGCGTCTCTGTACGTGAACTATGAGAAAACGTACCGAACACCACGCATTAACGAACGTCTCTGTACGTTAACTATGAGAAAACGTACCGAAGATCACGCATTAACGAACGTCTCTGTACGTTAACTATGATAAAACGTACCCAACACCACGCATTAAGGAACGTCTCTGTACGTTGACTATGAGAAAACGTACTGAACACCACCCATTAACGAACGTCTCTGTAAGTTAACTATGAGAAAACGTACCAAACACCACGCATTACCGAACGTATCTGTATGTTAACTATGAGAAAACGTACCGAACACCACGAATTAACGAACGTCTCTGTACGTTAACTATGAGAAAACGTACCCAACACCACGCATTAACGAACGTCTCTGTACGTTAACTAAGAGAAAACGTACCGAACACCACGCATTAACGAACGTCTCTGTACGTTAACTATGAGAAAACGTACAGAACACCACGCATTAACGAACGTCTCTGTCAATTAAATATGAGAAAACGTACGGAACACCACGCATTAACGAACGTCTCTGTACGTTAACTATGAGAAATCGTCCCGAACACTACGCATTAACGAAAGTCTCTGTACGTTAACTATGAGAAAACGTACCGAACACCACGCATTAACGAACGTCTCTGTAAGTTAACTATGAGAAAACGTACCGAACACCACGCATTAACGAACGTCTCTGTACGTTAACTATGAGAAAACGTACGGAACACCACGCATTAACGAACGTCTCTGTACGTTAACTATGAGAAAACGTCCCTAACACCACGCATTAACGAACGTCTCCGAAAGTTAACTATGAGAAAACGTACAGAACACCACGCATTAACGAACGTCTCTGTAAGTTAACTATGAGAAAATGTACCGAACACCACGCATTAACGAACGTCGCTGTACGTTAACTATGAGGAAACGTACCGAACTCCACGCATTATCGAATGTCTCTGTACGTTGACTATGATAAAACATACCGAACACCACTCATTAACGAACGTCTCTGTAAGTTAACTATGAGAAAACGTACCGAACACCATGCATTAACGAACGTCTCTGTACGTTAACTATTAGAAAACGTACAGAACACCACGCATTAACGAAAGTCTCTGTACGTTAACTATGAGAAAACGTACCAAACACCACGCATTACCGAACGTATCTGTATGTTAACTATGAGAAAACGTACCGAACACCACGAATTAACGAACGTCTCTGTACGTTAACTATGAGAAAACGTAATGAACACCACGCATTAACGAACGTCTCTGTACGTTAACTAAAAGAAAACGTACCGAACACCACGCATTAACGAACGTCTCTGTACGTTAACTATGAGAAAACGTACTGAACACAACGCATTAACGAACGTCTCTGTACGATAACTATGAGAAAACGTACCGATTACCACGCATTTACGAACGTCTATGTACGTTAACTATGAGAAAACGTACCGAATGCCACGCATTAACGAGCGTCTCTGTACGTGAACTATGAGAAAACGTACCGAACACCACGCATTAACGAACGTCTCTGTACGTTAACTATGAGAAAACGTACCGAAGATCACGCATTAACGAACGTCTCTTTACGTTAACTATGATAAAACGTACCCAACACCACGCATTAAGGAACGTCTCTGTACGTTGACTATGAGAAAACGTACTGAACACCACCCATTAACGAACGTCTCTGTAAGTTACCTATGAGAAAACGTACCAAACACCACGCATTACCGAACGTATCTGTATGTTAACTATGAGAAAACGTACCGAACCCCACGAATTAACGAACGTCTCTGTACGTTAACTATGAGAAAACGTACCCAACACCACGCATTAACGAACGTCTCTGTACGTTAACTAAGAGAAAACGTACCGAACACCACGCATTAACGAACGTCTCTTTACGTTAACTATGAGAAAACGTACAGAACACCACGCATTAACGAACGTCTCTGTCAATTAAATATGAGAAAACGTACGGAACACCACGCATTAACGAACGTCTCTGTACGTTAACTATGAGAAATCGTCCCGAACACTACGCATTAACGAAAGTCTCTGTACGTTAACTATGAGAAAACGTACCGAACACCACGCATTAACGAACGTCTCTGTAAGTTAACTATGAGAAAACGTACCGAACACCACGCATTAACGAACGTCTCTGTACGTTAACTATGAGAAAACGTACGGAACACCACGCATTAACGAACGTCTCTGTACGTTAACTATGAGAAAACGTCCCTAACACCACGCATTAACGAACGTCTCCGAAAGTTAACTATGAGAAAACGTACAGAACACCACGCATTAACGAACGTCTCTGTACGTTAACTATGAGAAATCGTCCCGAACACTACGCATTAACGAAAGTCTCTGTACGTTAACTATGAGAAAACGTACCGAACACCACGCATTAACGAACGTCTCTGTAAGTTAACTATTAGAAAACGTACCGAACACCACGCATTAACGAACGTCTCTGTACGTTAACTATGAGAAAACGTACGGAACACCACGCATTAACGAACGTCTCTGTACGTTAACTATGAGAAAACGTCCCTAACACCACGCATTAACGAACGTCTCCGAAAGTTAACTATGAGAAAACGTCCCGAACACCACGCATTAACGAACGTCTCTGTGAGTTAACTATGCGAAAACGTACCGAACACCACGCATTAACGAACGTCTCTGTACGTTAGCTAAGAGAAAACGTACCGAACACCACGCATTAACGAATCTCTCTGTACGTTAACTATGAGAAAACGTACCAAACACCACGCATTACCGAACGTATCTGTATGTTAACTATGAGAAAACGTACCCAACACCACGCATTAAGGAACGTCTCTGTACGTTGACTATGAGAAAACGTACTGAACACCACCCATTAACGAACGTCTCTGTAAGTTAACTATGAGAAAACGTACCAAACACCACGCATTACCGAACGTATCTGTATGTTAACTATGAGAAAACGTACCGAAACCCACGAATTAACGAACGTCTCTGTACGTTAACTATGAGAAAACGTAATGAACACCACGCATTAACGAACGTCTCTGTACGTTAACTATGAGAAAACGCACTGAACACGACGCATTAACGAACGTCTCTGTACGATAACTATGAGAAAACGTACCGATTACCACGCATTAATGAACGTCTCTGTACGTTAACTATGAGAAAATGTTCCGAACACCACGCATTAACGAACGTCGCTGTACGTTAACTATGAGGAAACGTACCGAACTCCACGCATTATCGAATGTCTCTGTACGTTAACTATGATAAAACATACCGAACACCACTCATTAACGAACGTCTCTGTAAGTTAACTATGAGAAAACGTACCGAACACCATGCATTAACGAACGTCTCTGTACGTTAACTATTAGAAAACGTACAGAACACCACGCAATAATGAACGTCTCTGTACGTTAACTATGATAAAACGTACCCAACACCACGCATTAACGAACGTCTCTGTACGTTAACTAAGAGAAAACGTACCGAACACCCGGCATTAACGAACGTCTCTGTACGTTAACTATGAGAAAACGTACAGAACACCACGCATTAACGAACGTCTCTGTCAATTAAATATGAGAAAACGTACGGAACACCACGCATTAACGAACGTCTCTGTACGTTAACTATGAGAAATCGTCCCGAACACTACGCATTAACGAAAGTCTCTGTAGGTTAACTATGAGAAAACGTACCGAACACCACGCATTAAAGAACGTCTCTGTAAGTTAACTATGAGAAAACGTACCGAACACCACGCATTAACGAACGTCTCTGTACGTTAACTATGAGAAAACGCACGGAACACCACGCATTAACGAACGTCTCTGTACGTTAACTATGAGAAAACGTCCCTAACACCGCGCATTAACGAACGTCTCCGAAAGTTAACTATGAGAAAACGTCCCGAACACCACGCATTAACGAACGTCTCTGTGAGTTAACTATGAGAAAACGTACCGAACACCACGCATTAACGAACGTCTCTGTATGTTAACTAAGAGAAAACGTACTGAACACCACGCATTAACGAACGTCTCTGTACGATAACTATGAGAAAACGTACCGATTACCACGCATTAACGAACGTATATGTACGTTAACTATGAGAAAACGTACCGAATGCCACGCATTAACGAGCGTCTCTGTACGTTAACTATGAGAAAACGTACCGATTACCACGCATTAACGAACGTCTCTGTAAGTTAACTATGAGAAAATGTACCGAACACCACGCATTAACGAACGTCTCTGTACGTTAACTATGAGAAAACGTACAGAACACCACGCATTACCGAACGTCTCTGTACGTTAACTATGAGAAAACGTACCGAACACCACGCATTAACGAACGTCTCTGTACGTTAACTATGAGAAAACGTACCGAACACCACGCATTAACGAACGTCTCTGTACGTTAACTATGATAAAACGTACCCAACACCACGCATTAACGAACATCTCTGTACGTTAACTATGAGAAAACGTACTGAACACCACGCATTAACGAACTTCTCTGTACGTTAACTATGAGAAAACGTACCGATTACCACGCATTAACGAACGTCTCTGTACGTTAACTATGAGAAAACGTACCGAACACCGCGCATTAACGAACGTCTCTGTACGTTAACTATGATAAAACGTACCCAACACCACGCATTAACGAACGTCTCTGTACGTTAACTATGAGAAAACGTACCGAACACCACGCATTAACGAACGTCTCTGTAAGTTAACTATGAGAAAACGTACCGAACACCACGCATTAACGAACGTCGCTGTACGTTAACTATGATAAAACGTACCCAACACCACGTATTAACGAACGTCTCTGTACGTTAACTATGAGAAAACGTACCGAACACCACGCATTAACGAACGTCTCTGTAAGTTAACTATGAGAAAACGTACCGAACACCACGCATTAACGAACGTCGCTGTACGTTAACTATGAGAAAACGTAATGAACACCACGCATTACCGAACGTATCTGTACGTTAACTATGAGAAAACGTACCGAACACCACGCATTAACGAACGTCTCTGTACGTTAACTATGAGAAAACGTACTGAACACAACGCATTAACGAACGTCTCTGTACGATAACTATGAGAAAACGTACCGATTACCACGCATTAACGAACGTCTATGTACGTTAACTATGAGAAAACGTACCGAATGCCACGCATTAACGAGCGTCTCTGTACGTGAACTATGAGAAAACGTACCGAACACCACGCATTAACGAACGTCTCTGTACGTTAACTATGAGAAAACGTACCGAACACCACGCATTAACGAACGTCTCTGTACGTTAACTATGAGAAAACGTACCCAACACCACGCATTAACGAACGTCTCTGTACGTTGACTATGAGAAAACGTACTGAACACCACCCATTAACGAACGTCTCTGTAAGTTAACTATGAGAAAACGTACCAAACACCACGCATTACCGAACGTATCTGTATGTTAACTATGAGAAAACGTACCGAACACCACGAATTAACGAACGTCTCTGTACGTTAACTATGAGAAAACGTAATGAACACCACGCATTAACGAACGTCTCTGTATGTTAACTAAAAGAAAACGTACCGAACACCACGCATTAACGAACGTCTCTGTACGTTAACTATGAGAAAACGCACTGAACACGACGCATTAACGAACGTCTCTGTACGATAACTATGAGAAAACGTACCGATTACCACGCATTAATGAACGTCTCTGTACGTTAACTATGAGAAAACGTACCGAACACCACGCATTAACGAACGTCTCTGTAAGTTAACTATGAGAAAATGTACCGAACACCACGCATTAACGAACGTCGCTGTACGTTAACTATGAGGAAACGTACCGAACTCCACGCATTATCGAATGTCTCTGTACGTTAACTATGATAAAACATACCGAACACCACTCATTAACGAACGTCTCTGTAAGTTAACTATGAGAAAACGTACCGAACACCATGCATTAACGAACGTCTCTGTACGTTAACTATTAGAAAACGTACAGAACACCACGCAATAATGAACGTCTCTGTAAGTTAACTATGATAAAACGTACCCAACACCACGCATTAACGAACGTCTCTGTACGTTAACTAAGAGAAAACGTACCGAACACCACGCATTAACGAACGTCTCTGTACGTTAACTATGAGAAAACGTACAGAACACCACGCATTAACGAACGTCTCTGTCAATTAAATATGAGAAAACGTACGGAACACCACGCATTAACGAACGTCTCTGTACGTTAACTATGAGAAATCGTCCCGAACACTACGCATTAACGAAAGTCTCTGTACGTTAACTATGAGAAAACGTACCGAACACCACGCATTAAAGAACGTCTCTGTAAGTTAACTATGAGAAAACGTACCGAACACCACGCATTAACGAACGTCTCTGTACGTTAACTATGAGAAAACGCACGGAACACCACGCATTAACGAACGTCTCTGTACGTTAACTATGAGAAAACGTACTGAACACCACGCATTAACGAACTTCTCTGTACGTTAACTATGAGAAAACGTACCGATTACCACGCATTAACGAACGTCTCTGTACGTTAACTATGAGAAAACGTACCGAACACCGCGCATTAACGAACGTCTCTGTACGTTAACTATGATAAAACGTACCCAACACCACGCATTAACGAACGTCTCTGTACGTTAACTATGAGAAAACGTACCGAACACCACGCATTAACGAACGTCTCTGTAAGTTAACTATGAGAAAACGTACCGAACACCACGCATTAACGAACGTCGCTGTACGTTAACTATGATAAAACGTACCCAACACCACGTATTAACGAACGTCTCTGTACGTTAACTATGAGAAAACGTACCGAACACCACGCATTAACGAACGTCTCTGTACGTTAACTATGAGAAAACGTACCGAACACCACGCATTAACGAACGTCTCTGTACGTTAACTATGATAAAACGTACCCAACACCACGCATTAACGAACATCTCTGTACGTTAACTATGAGAAAACGTACTGAACACCACGCATTAACGAACTTCTCTGTACGTTAACTATGAGAAAACGTACCGATTACCACGCATTAACGAACGTCTCTGTACGTTAACTATGAGAAAACGTACCGAACACCGCGCATTAACGAACGTCTCTGTACGTTAACTATGATAAAACGTACCCAACACCACGCATTAACGAACGTCTCTGTACGTTAACTATGAGAAAACGTACCGAACACCACGCATTAACGAACGTCTCTGTAAGTTAACTATGAGAAAACGTACCGAACACCACGCATTAACGAACGTCGCTGTACGTTAACTATGATAAAACGTACCCAACACCACGTATTAACGAACGTCTCTGTACGTTAACTATGAGAAAACGTACCGAACACCACGCATTAACGAACGTCTCTGTAAGTTAACTATGAGAAAACGTACCGAACACCACGCATTAACGAACGTCGCTGTACGTTAACTATGAGAAAACGTAATGAACACCACGCATTACCGAACGTATCTGTACGTTAACTATGAGAAAACGTACCGAACACCACGCATTAACGAACGTCTCTGTACGTTAACTATGAGAAAACGTACTGAACACAACGCATTAACGAACGTCTCTGTACGATAACTATGAGAAAACGTACCGATTACCACGCATTGACGAACGTCTATGTACGTTAACTATGAGAAAACGTACCGAATGCCACGCATTAACGAGCGTCTCTGTACGTGAACTATGAGAAAACGTACCGAACACCACGCATTAACGAACGTCTCTGTACGTTAACTATGAGAAAACGTACCGAACACCACGCATTAACGAACGTCTCTGTACGTTAACTATGAGAAAACGTACCCAACACCACGCATTAACGAACGTCTCTGTACGTTGACTATGAGAAAACGTACTGAACACCACCCATTAACGAACGTCTCTGTAAGTTAACTATGAGAAAACGTACCAAACACCACGCATTACCGAACGTATCTGTATGTTAACTATGAGAAAACGTACCGAACACCACGAATTAACGAACGTCTCTGTACGTTAACTATGAGAAAACGTAATGAACACCACGCATTAACGAACGTCTCTGTATGTTAACTAAAAGAAAACGTACCGAACACCACGCATTAACGAACGTCTCTGTACGTTAACTATGAGAAAACGCACTGAACACGACGCATTAACGAACGTTTCTGTACGATAACTATGAGAAAACGTACCGATTACCACGCATTAATGAACGTCTCTGTACGTTAACTATGAGAAAACGTACCGAACACCACGCATTAACGAACGTCTCTGTAAGTTAACTATGAGAAAATGTACCGAACACCACGCATTAACGAACGTCGCTGTACGTTAACTATGAGGAAACGTACCGAACTCCACGCATTATCGAATGTCTCTGTACGTTAACTATGATAAAACATACCGAACACCACTCATTAACGAACGTCTCTGTAAGTTAACTATGAGAAAACGTACCGAACACCATGCATTAACGAACGTCTCTGTACGTTAACTATTAGAAAACGTACAGAACACCACGCAATAATGAACGTCTCTGTAAGTTAACTATGATAAAACGTACCCAACACCACGCATTAACGAACGTCTCTGTACGTTAACTAAGAGAAAACGTACCGAACACCACGCATTAACGAACGTCTCTGTACGTTAACTATGAGAAAACGTACAGAACACCACGCATTAACGAACGTCTCTGTCAATTAAATATGAGAAAACGTACGGAACACCACGCATTAACGAACGTCTCTGTACGTTAACTATGAGAAATCGTCCCGAACACTACGCATTAACGAAAGTCTCTGTACGTTAACTATGAGAAAACGTACCGAACACCACGCATTAAAGAACGTCTCTGTAAGTTAACTATGAGAAAACGTACCGAACACCACGCATTAACGAACGTCTCTGTACGTTAACTATGAGAAAACGCACGGAACACCACGCATTAACGAACGTCTCTGTACGTTAACTATGAGAAAACGTCCCTAACACCGCGCATTAACGAACGTCTCCGAAAGTTAACTATGAGAAAACGTCCCGAACACCACGCATTAACGAACGTCTCTGTGAGTTAACTATGAGAAAACGTACCGAACACCACGCATTAACGAACGTCTCTGTATGTTAACTAAGAGAAAACGTACCGAACACCACGCATTACCGAAAGTCTCTGTACGTTAACTATGAGAAAACGTACCAAACACCACGCATTACCGAACGTATCTGTATGTTAACTATGAGAAAAAGTACCGAACACCACGAATTAACGAACGTCTCTGTACGTTAACTATGAGAAAACGTAATGAACACCACGCATTAACGAACGTCTCTGTACGTTAACTAAAAGAAAACGTACCGAACACCACGCATTAACGAACGTCTCTGTACGTTAACTATGAGAAAACGTACTGAACACCACGCATTAACGAACGTCTCTGTACGATAACTATGAGAAAACGTACCGATTACCACGCATTAACGAACGTATATGTACGTTAACTATGAGAAAACGTACCGAATGCCACGCATTAACGAGCGTCTCTGTACGTTAACTATGAGAAAACGTACCGAACACCACGCATTAACGAACGTCTCTGTAAGTTAACTATGAGAAAATGTACCGAACACCACGCATTAACGAACGTCTCTGTACGTTAACTATGAGAAAACGTACAGAACACCACGCATTACCGAACGTCTCTGTACGTTAACTATGAGAAAACGTACCGAACACCACGCATTAACGAACGTCTCTGTACGTTAACTATGAGAAAACGTACCGAACACCACGCATTAACGAACGTCTCTGTATGTTAACTAAAAGAAAACGTACCGAACACCACGCATTAACGAACGTCTCTGTACGTTAACTATGAGAAAACGCACTGAACACGACGCATTAACGAACGTCTCTGTACGATAACTATGAGAAAACGTACCGATTACCACGCATTAATGAACGTCTCTGTACGTTAACTATGAGAAAACGTACCGAACACCACGCATTAACGAACGTCTCTGTAAGTTAACTATGAGAAAATGTACCGAACACCACGCATTAACGAACGTCGCTGTACGTTAACTATGAGGAAACGTACCGAACTCCACGCATTATCGAATGTCTCTGTACGTTAACTATGATAAAACATACCGAACACCACTCATTAACGAACGTCTCTGTAAGTTAACTATGAGAAAACGTACCGAACACCATGCATTAACGAACGTCTCTGTACGTTAACTATTAGAAAACGTACAGAACACCACGCAATAATGAACGTCTCTGTAAGTTAACTATGATAAAACGTACCCAACACCACGCATTAACGAACGTCTCTGTACGTTAACTAAGAGAAAACGTACCGAACACCACGCATTAACGAACGTCTCTGTACGTTAACTATGAGAAAACGTACAGAACACCACGCATTAACGAACGTCTCTGTCAATTAAATATGAGAAAACGTACGGAACACCACGCATTAACGAACGTCTCTGTACGTTAACTATGAGAAATCGTCCCGAACACTACGCATTAACGAAAGTCTCTGTACGTTAACTATGAGAAAACGTACCGAACACCACGCATTAAAGAACGTCTCTGTAAGTTAACTATGAGAAAACGTACCGAACACCACGCATTAACGAACGTCTCTGTACGTTAACTATGAGAAAACGCACGGAACACCACGCATTAACGAACGTCTCTGTACGTTAACTATGAGAAAACGTCCCTAACACCGCGCATTAACGAACGTCTCCGAAAGTTAACTATGAGAAAACGTCCCGAACACCACGCATTAACGAACGTCTCTGTGAGTTAACTATGAGAAAACGTACCGAACACCACGCATTAACGAACGTCTCTGTATGTTAACTAAGAGAAAACGTACCGAACACCACGCATTACCGAAAGTCTCTGTACGTTAACTATGAGAAAACGTACCAAACACCACGCATTACCGAACGTATCTGTATGTTAACTATGAGAAAAAGTACCGAACACCACGAATTAACGAACGTCTCTGTACGTTAACTATGAGAAAACGTAATGAACACCACGCATTAACGAACGTCTCTGTACGTTAACTAAAAGAAAACGTACCGAACACCACGCATTAACGAACGTCTCTGTACGTTAACTATGAGAAAACGTACTGAACACCACGCATTAACGAACGTCTCTGTACGATAACTATGAGAAAACGTACCGATTACCACGCATTAACGAACGTATATGTACGTTAACTATGAGAAAACGTACCGAATGCCACGCATTAACGAGCGTCTCTGTACGTTAACTATGAGAAAACGTACCGAACACCACGCATTAACGAACGTCTCTGTAAGTTAACTATGAGAAAATGTACCGAACACCACGCATTAACGAACGTCTCTGTACGTTAACTATGAGAAAACGTACAGAACACCACGCATTACCGAACGTCTCTGTACGTTAACTATGAGAAAACGTACCGAACACCACGCATTAACGAACGTCTCTGTACGTTAAGTATGAGAAAACGTACCGAACACCACGCATTAACGAACGTCTCTGTACGTTAACTATGATAAAACGTACCCAACACCACGCATTAACGAACATCTCTGTACGTTAACTATGAGAAAACGTACTGAACACCACGCATTAACGAACTTCTCTGTACGTTAACTATGAGAAAACGTACCGATTACCACGCATTAACGAACGTCTCTGTACGTTAACTATGAGAAAACGTACCGAACACCGCGCATTAAAGAACTTCTCTGTACGTTAACTATGATAAAACGTACCCAACACCACGCATTAACGAACGTCTCTGTACGTTAACTATGAGAAAACGTACCGAACACCACGCATTAACGAACGTCGCTGTACGTTAACTATGATAAAACGTACCCAACACCACGCATTAACGAACGTCTCTGTACGTTAACTATGAGAAAACGTACCGAACACCACGCATTAACGAACGTCTCTGTAAGTTAACTATGAGAAAACGTACCGAACACCACGCATTAACGAACGTCGCTGTACGTTAACTATGAGAAAACGTACCAAACACCACGCATTAACGAACGTCTTTGTTGTTAAAATGTTCCTAGAAATGCGTAGTTTCAAATTCAAGATAATTTTAATGTCGACCTTTTTTACAGAAGATAAATTTAAACTTCTGTTCAATGTTGAAATTATGAAATCAATAATTGATGGGTTGTTCCGTAGAATGCATTGTTAATTGGAGAAATTTAATGCACGTTTTAATGTTGAAGTACTTGTATCGGCTACAAATGTTCAGTATTTTTACAGGTGTATCTATAGGGGACATGGTGCTGCGTTTGTTACAGTTGAAAAGAGTCGTACTCATAAAATAATTAACCAAGATGAGAAATTGACATTACTTGAGGGCAGGTATGTTAGTGCACCCAAGCTATGTGGCGCATCAATGAGTTTGCCAGGTCAAGAAAGTTATATGCTGTAGCAAGTTTACAAGTTCATCAACCAGTACTACTACACTAATGGTTTTTTCCAGGAAGTTAAAAAGAACAGGTAGATCAATACGGCATGTAACAAAAGTAACTTTGCTAATATCATGGTTTGAGTGAAAGAAACTATCTGGCAAATAACTGAACTTATACAGAGAGAACCGGACTTCAACCCCAGATTGCTATTAAAAATGAAGAAATCGAAAATTTCACACATTTTTAATACCTCGGCTCTACGTTATCCAGCGATAGAGACTGATTAATAGAAATTAGAAGACGTTTGGCCATGGCGACGGAGAAGCTAAACAACATGCACAATCTATGACATAATACTAACAAGCAACTAAGACTGAAGGTCATGAGAACATGCATATTCCCTGTCGCAATGTAGGAATGCGAGATATGGACTATGTATGACACAAGAAGCAAGGAAGACAATTGGAGCGTTCGAAACAAAATTGTACAGAAATAACCTCAAATTGTCTTGGATAAAGAAAGTGACAAATAAAATCACCCTAGAAGACATGAATGGTGAAGAAAACTAGCTCATATAACAATGTTGTGTTTCGGAAATAGAATTGTTTTCGGCCACGTTAAAAGTCATGACGGACTGGAAAGAACTGTCATGGAGGACATGGTACCTGGAATGCGATGCAGGAGTCCACCAAAGTGAAGGTGGATATAATATATCAAAGTTACTCTAAACATGAACATGGAGCAGGAGGGAAGATTGACTGCAGACCGAGATTTATATCGGCTGGCTGTGATGAGAGCGACGTTCTACAAAGAATATGCTTCATGATGATGAAAAATAAAAATAAAATTACTACATTTTGTATAAATGCATGTAAGTAGAATGTACTTTGTAAAACGTGGCTTCTTACAGGCTTCTATCTATTTGGCTGTTATAAATTTATTGGCAAGTGTGAAGAAAGTTAGGTTGGCACTACATTCCGTTAGCAAGGGGGGGGGGGGGGGCGGGGCGGTGGAAGCACCGAGAATACAAACTCGTGTCTGTCAAACTGTACACTGCGGGATTTGAGACAGGTGCGTTGAAATTGTGACACGGAAGTTTCACCACTAGACCAGACTGCATTCTTTTTAATGAGCAACATAGAAAAGGGAAGAAGCTGCGATTGAAAGCATTCGAGTAGTTAGCACAAGCGATAGTGAAACATATTATTTGAGGATGCTATTAGAGATGATGATGGCGCAGGCTATGAAGCAATGCAATCTGGGGATAAAGATAAATGACGGACAACTGGAGGCAGTAACATTTGCTGATGACCAAGCCTTATTTCAGAGACAGAGGAAGATCTACACATACTGCTCAATAATATCAACGAAACAGCACAACTTTACGACATGAAAATAAATAAATACAACAACCAAGACAGTGATCCTAGCTCAAGGACCGATGGAAGTAAATGTAACCATTCCATGGAAGAAATAGAGCAAGAATGCCAATTCCCATACTTGGATAAAAATCGTAACAGAAGATACACGAAGCAAAAATAAAAATTAAAAAGCATAATTGCTTTGGCAAAGAAGACATTTAGAGAGTAACAGAGAATAATTACATAAGGTAACATTAAAATGACAATGCAGAAAAATGTCCTGACCAATTATGTTAGATCTCTGGCGTTGTGCAATTCTGAAACACGGACAACAAATATAATCGAGATACCATACTAAGAGGCTTTGTAAATGTGATGTTACCGAAAGATTAATTAGAAGATAAATCAAACGAAATCAAACGAGTGTTTGCAGAAGTGAGAGAGGAAAGAAAGCTGTTAAAAATGATAAAAGCCCGACGGTTGGTCTGACTAGGCCACCAACTACACCACCATGAGGTAGGGCCTAGTTAAGGCAATCTTGGAAGTTGTGCTTTCCGACGGCTGGCCTGGTCTGGCTAGGCCACCATCTTCACCACCATGAGGTAGGGCCTAGTTAAGACAATCTTGGAAGTTGTGCTGTCCGACCGCTGGCCTGGTCTGGCTAGGCCACCATCTACACCATGAGGGAGGATCTAGTGAAGACAGTCTTGGAAGCTCTGCTGCCTGACGACTGGCCTGGTCTGGCTAGGCCACCATCTACACCATGAGGGAGGATCTAGTGAAGACAGTCTTGGAAGCTCTGCTGCCTGACGGCTGGCCTGGTCTGGCTAGGCCACCATCTACACCATGAGGGAGGATCTAGTGAAGACAGTCTTGGAAGCTCTGCTGCCTGACCAGGAACTACGTGCTGGTTATATCCAGCAGGATGGTTCCACTTGCCACACCTCAAATGTCAGCATGGCTCAAATTGCTTCCTTCTTTGAAAATGTCCTTTCTAATTGATTTTGGCCACCAAGGCCACCTGGCCTGATTTCTTCCTATCGGACATATTGAAAGAGAAAGTGTCTCAACAAGCCAAGGAATCTCATTGGATTTACAAGAACACATTTAGCAGGAAACTGATTCTGTATCTCCTGGTGTTTCGGTGAATGCCTTCTGTAGCATAGAGAGGCGTGTGCATGCATGCCTTGATGCTATTGGCGATGACTTGCAACATCTTATTAGAGCTGATTATATTTCTCCTACCCTAAGGTATGTCTGTGTCAAATTTTATAGAATTACGTTAATTGGTTTAAAAGTTGTAAGGTATAACCAGTAGCCGATAGCGAGTGCTACACGCCGTAGTTTGATCACTGACACTAGAGTACTTTCTAACCCTTCCTTAATGGGACCCGTTTGGGTAATCATTTTGTTTGTGACAGAGAAAAATGATTAGAAGACTTGATAAGCGGTATCTTCTCAGTCGAGTTAGTTGCGGAGCTGAACTTGAGTTCACACCTTTGCTAACTTTGAGGTCAACGCACTTTAAAACAAGATATATCCACATATCAATACTGTACTCTAACCTCCGGGAAGGGACCAGAGCTCCGACATAAGTTACAAGTTGACAAAGCCACAAACGGGGCCGAATTGAGGCATGCGGGTTTGAGGCTGCAGTTCAGGATTATGTGGCGGTGAGGAAGCTACAGAGACAAACCCGTCGACATTTTCTGCATTTCCGATTTTTTAAATGTATGTTAAAAATATGACTGGGAGCCATACAGTATCCGGAGGGTAGAGATCTAATTAAAACAATTAACATTTCAAAATGACTGTGCAATGGGACGGGACTGACATTTATGTGATTGTAGAATGACTGTGCAATGGAATGGGACTGAGCTTTATGGGGTTGTAAAATAGCTGTGCAATGGGACGGGACTGACAGTTATGTAATTGTAAAATGAATGTGCAATGGGACCGGACTGACAGTTATGTGATTATAGAGTGACATAACTGAGGATGTCAGTTTACATAATTATAAAGTTGTTATCACATCAAGAATTCCACCCACACCTTCAGATACACATATAACATATCAAAGAAAACAGTTATCAGTTAGATGGGCGTTCTCAGTCAGCAAATAAGTCACAAGGATCAACGATTTCATCAAATATCTCTGGTACATCCAACAACCAACATTTGACACACTATGCGGTTCTCTCC